>JBBGZY010000117.1:0-160000 GCA_037952925.1 Lithobates clamitans | reverse complement strand
AATATAAATCCGCATATGTCCGCACATATCCAACATGTACTAGGTAGTGTAAAAACATTTAACTGTACTATTTTAAAGGCAGCCAGAAAATGGCCACTGGGCTAATATGATTTATTTTCCCTATAATGAAAGTAACCCTTGTAACTAATACTTAAAAATGTAAAACTCACCGGATTGACGCAGTACGTTACAACCCGCATGTGAAAGCTGCTTGTGTTGTCCAGTCTTGAAATGAATGCAGTGAAGCTCCAATATTGCTTATTAGGTATATAGAACAGTAATTGCTGCTCAACAGGCTCACCCAGATACTTGTAAGTGATCTGACATGGCAATTTGAATTGACATGACTAATGTTTATAGATTCTTTTGACAGTTTAATATAACTCAGTAAGGTCCATGTTTTATGTTCTGTAAGCCAAGCTTTTCCCCAAAGTGTTGGTTCACCACAAAAAATAGATTTATCATATGTGAATTTTGTATTATTTAGATGTGGTTTGTTTCTCATATGTTTTTTTAGATTTAAGCTGGCCATACATTGTTTGAATTTTGTTCTTGATGAACCAGGCAAAATTCACTTAATGGGTGGTCCTGTCAGCCCCCTCCTTAAAAATTCCGGGCTGTGTCCTTCCATGAACGAAAGCGGAAATTTGATTTTTTTTTATACCCACCGTAAAATCCTTTTCTCTGAAGGACACGTTGAAGGACACAGCTCCCACCAATCTGAGGATGTTTTCTATACTGCTTTGTTACTAAGCTGCCTATAGCAGATGGGGGGTTTGGCTACAAGTAGGGAATGCCCATAGGTGGTACATAACTGTGAGGTGGAAGGAAAATGATAAATGGTTTTCAAATTTTTTTAGAAATAAATATTTGAAACGTGTGGCGTGCATTTGTATGAGTCAATACTTTGTAGAACCACATTTTGCTGCAATTACAGCTGCAAGTCTTTTTGGGGATGTCTCTACCAGCTTTGCACATCTAGAGAGTGAAATGTTTGCCCATTCTTCTTTGCAGAATATCTCAAGCTCTGTCAGATTGGATGGACAGTGTCTGTCAACAGCAATTTGCAAGTCTTGACACAGATTCTCATTTGGATTTAGGTCTGGACTTTGGGTCATTCTAACACATGAATATGCTTTTATCTAAACCATTCCATTGTAGCTCTGGCTGTATGTTTAGGGTCGTTGTGCAGCTGGAAGGTGAACCTCTGCCTCAGTCCCAAGTCTTTTGCATGCTCTAATAGGTTTTTTGCTGCCACCACCTTGTTTCACGGTGGGGATGGTGTGTTCAGGGTGATGTGCAGTGTTAGTTTTCCGCAACAGTGTTTTGCTTTTAGGTCAAAAAGTTAAATTTTGAGGGAGATGGGCGGAGCCTAGCGGAGCAGACATGCATTGTTAGAGCTCCGCACCGCTGAGGAGAGAAGAGAAGGACAAAGCGGAGCCTGCAGGCTCAAAAGGTATCCATTTGAACCTTTTTGCCCCAGGGAACAAACTGTGAAAGTTTGGGCAGGAAATATGGTACTGGGAGGAAACCGTGGCAGAAATAAAAATCACCTCACAAAGAGCTCACAGGCACTCACTGCAGCTGAAGCAGCTCCAGTCACCTCACAAGATACAGCATCAGGCGCTCTCACAGACAGAAAATGTCACAGCAAGACTCTCCATTTGGGTCAGATACAGAACAAATGCTCTCACAAACTTCTCCACAAGCCTCCTCAGTATCCCCAGAAATATTATTACAATTTGAAAAGATGCTTCATAAGGCTTTAAAACAAACCTCAGACCAAATAACAAAAAGCCTAACCAAAGAAATAAGAGAGCTGGGAAACCGCACCGCAGCCTTAGAAATAAAAATGGATGAAATTGAAATTACAACCCAAGAAAATATAACAGAATTGGAACAATTAAAAGAAGAGAATTTAATACTTCAAACTAAGCTCGAAGATTACGAAAATAGAGCCAGACGTTCAAACTTGCGCATAAGAGGAATACCTGAAACTGTGACAGACCTGCAATCTACTATTACTGCTCTATTACAAGAACTAAAGCCAGATATCCCTATTGAACATTTAGAACTGGACAGAGCCCTCACAGCCAAAAAGAAAGATGGACCCCCACGTGATATAATCACAAAATGTCATTATTACAGAACGAAAGAACAAATACTAATTGCTGCAAGAGAAAAAAAGGAACTTAATTTTCAAGGACACAATTATCAAATTTTTGCTGACCTATCCCAACTTACTATTACTAAAAGACGATCCATGAAACCCCAACTAATGGAACTGCAACGCCACAACATTATGTATCAATGGGGCTTCCCCTTTTCAGTCAGATTTAACTACCAAGGTACAATTTACAGAAGCAGATCAGCAGATGAACTACAACAAACCCTTTTAAAATTAAATCTGACAGAACCCACAAGCAGCAACTCTCCCACACGCAGAAGAATGACATCATCTTCACCTTCAGGCAGCACTCAGAAAATTTCAGAACAAAATGGGAATCATCATTCTCACAAAAGAGGCCGTTATGCCACATCATCCATGGACCAAGAAGATTCAATGGACTGACATCCTAATTCCTGATATCTCTTCATTTATTATACTAAGAGATGGTTCTCTATAAAAAAAAACCTGTATTTATAACTGAATGTAACTGCATTCTGATAGTCACACACTGTGTGGGATCATGTTACATTCCAGTTATATTTCTTATTGCTTCTGATTCATATAGCCTTAGAATATATAAGTAAAATAAGGAAATTCTTGTTCAGTTATATATTATCAGGTAATAACAATAGATTTATTACTTTTTAGGACAAATATGTTCAATAATCCAGAAGTAATGGAAGCTTTTTCTTTCTTTTCTTAAAACAAATATATTATTACCTAACTAGTTCCTAGAATTATGTTTTTGTTTATTCTAATCTGAAGCAATACAACCTCAATTTTATGAGTTAACATATCTAAACAGTTACATATGAATAAAATATGTAATTGTTTACTCTAAAAGGGTTAAAATCCCAAAATAATTCAAACTATCTTCATCAATACCAAAGTTATTAACAGTACCTTTCTAACTGAATTATTTAGCCTAGGGCAAGACTAACCATATACAACCACCCTGGAATAAATAATTTCAACAAAAACTATATTCTGCACTCCAATTAATGAAACATCATTTTGATGTCTTTTGACATAGCACTTCTCTCCTGTAAGCGGAAGATCCATGTACCCCCATTAGCCCTCCTCATTCTCCCAATCATATTATGTGGGAGTGTGACGAAGGCACTTATTCCCCTGAGAGAGATATTTATTCTCTTTCACGGGTAAATTGTGATTACTTGCAAAAAATAATTTATACAATGTATCATCTAATCTCATATGTTTTTTGTTTACTCTTTACTCCAGAATTCACTGGTTTCTTTTCTATCTATTCATCTCTTCAGTCCACACAGGTTGATCTGCGCAGTCAGCTCTGCATAACAAAAAGTAAGTCAAAACTATTTGATCTGTTGCCATGGCACCACTGAATATACTTTCCCTGAATGTTCAGGGAATAAATGTCCCTCAAAAAAGGACCAAAGCCTTCCGTACTTTTCATAACAATAAGGCTCACATAGTATGCCTCCAAGAAACACACTTCACCAAAGATTCTACTCCAAAATATATTTCTCCTTTTTATCAACAAATTTACACGGCTCCTGCCTGTACCAAGCAAAGGGGAACTCTAATTGCATTTCACCGATCCACACCATTCACCTTATCATCAGAAATTAAAGACCCAGAAGGTAGATACCTGATACTCATGGGTTATATAATGGATACAGCAATCACGGTGATTTCCTACTACGCTCCTAACAAACAACCTACACCATTCCTCTCACATATATTACAAGTGATTAATACACACAAAATAGGAACAGTGATAATGTGTGGGGATTCGAACCAGGTCCTCCTCCCATTTCTAGATAAATCACCTTTTACACCATCCAAAATAACCTCTAGATTACCTTTTTCTCAACTTCTTTCCAAATACAATCTGGTAGATTCGTGGAGAGAAAGTAACCCAATGAAAAAGAAATTCACTTATTTCTTGCACCCTCATCAAACCTTCACCAGAATAGATCATATTTTTCTAACAATAGGAATGATACCAGAAATTATTGCATCAGATATAATTCCGATTCCGTGGTCTGACCATAATGCAGTATACACTACTATAGCCTCAGTCATACCAAAAGCGCATGACCCAACGTGGTACTTACCGGACATAATGCTCAAACACCCACTACATCAGATGGCCATTGAACAAGCTTTAAAGGAATACATATCAATTAATAATACAACAGACATTTCCCCAATAACACTGTGGGAAGCTCATAAGCCTGTCTTGCGTGGTACAATACAAAGACAAATGGCACTATTTAAACGGGAACGCAAAAATCTAGCAAAAAAACTAGAACTCAATTTTAATGCAGCCTACATATCATTTCAAGATAATCCATCTCAGAGTACAAAATCTCATCTGGAAAAATCTAGATTGGAATACGATCTATTTCTCACTGAGTCAGTTGATAAATCCCTCAAACGCTCCAAACACAATTTCTACATGAATACAAACAAACCAGGTACATATTTGGCTCGGGCATTAAATTCAACTAACAAATCTTTCAAACCAATACGTTTGAAATTATCAAAAAATGTTTACACTTGTAATCCAGTTAAAATAGTCCATAGATTTCACTCACATCTCACAAATTTATACAAGACAAACAATGAATTTAATCCTACAGAGGCTGAATCCTTCTTCTCAAAAATAACCTTACCTGAGTTATCTCAGAATCAAAAAAGCAGTTTGTATGAGCCTATAACTATAGATGAAGTTGCTAACGCCATAAAAGACCTAAAACTTAACAAAAGACCAGGCCCAGACGGCTACTCGGCTTTATACTATAAAACATTCTCAGAAATACTCTCTCCCATTCTCACTGAAACTTTTAACAAACTTCTAGATGGACATTCTTTTCGGCAAGAAACACAAATGGCAATTGTTTGTATGATCCCAAAACCCCTTTCTGATGATACTTCCTGTGTGAATTATCGGCCTATCTCTCTGTTAAACCTTGATATTAAATTATTAGCAAAAATAATAGCAAAACGCCTCAATAGCATTATAGGAAAATTAATACATAGAGATCAAGTAGGCTTCATGCCAAATGGACAGGCAGGCGATAATATACGTAGGGCAGTGTTATTGGCACATATTGCTAAAAAACGGAAAATCCCTTTATGTTTTCTATCTCTCGATATTAAGAGGGCATTTGACACAGTATCCTGGCAATATATGCAATATTCATTACAAAAATGGGGTTTTGGACCCCACTTTTTAACATGGATCAAGGCATTATATAATAAACCCAAAGCCTATATAAAATATGCTGGATACAAATCTGAAGCCTTTAATATCGAAAGAGGTACCCGACAGGGTTGCCCATTATCTCCCTTATTATTTGCCCTTATACTCGAACCCATGGCCCAATACATCAGAACAAACCAAACTATAACTGGCATTGAAGTAGGAGGTATTACACACAAATTATGTATATTTGCAGACGATATATTACTTTTTCTATCATCACCACAGGTCTCTGGTCCTAACTTAATACCAGCTCTTGATGGATTTGCAGCCCTATCCGGCCTTATGATTAATCCTAAGAAATGCCTAGTGCTTAATATTTCACTCACAAACATGGAATTGATCCCGGATAGGGCTGCACTCCCATTCACATGGGCAGAAAAATCAATCCCATCTCTTGGAATTCATTTAACAGCATCTCATTCTGACTTGTTCTCAACCAATTATCCTCCTGTATTAAGACAGATCACAAATCTAATAAAACAATGGTCGCAACTTCCTTTTGTTAAGTATAGCTTTGCAGTGAAAGACATCAACGCCAGCCAAATCGTCTCAGGTGTGTTTACTTAAGAATAGACTTCATATGAAGGACCCTTTCTCCTCAACATTCGGAGTCAGAGTGCCGTACAATAATACAGGTACAATATTTATAGACAGTGGTTACATTAGATCCTATGAAGGGCACAAAGCCCACAGTTATACGTCACAAGTGCGCATTTCACTTAGTATTTCAACACAGGCTTGGCTAACGGTTTTGGCCACAAAGTCTAACTTTTAGGGGTCATCATAACCTAGAATATTTCAAACTGATAAGTTGTTTTGACAGAAAAGGGAGAAATAATTACAAGAATAATTACTGGAAAAGAAGTTAAGTTGACATTTGGACAGGGACTTTTTATGTCAACATCTTTCCCTATCTCATATTCCGAGAATTGTGTCAGGTCATTGGCAGAACATTTTAACATCTACTGGTCAACTACATGTGTTGCAATACCAAAGAATTCAGAAACATTTCATTCCAAAACATTTTACTGGAAAACAGATTAAATGAATATTCTCAAGAATACAGAGATATATATATTTCAATACTGAAGGAGAACTCTGAATATACAAGAAGATATGGTTCCTATATTTCCTATATCTTCACAGCCCCTCCTGTGTTTAGAATTCTTTCGGTATCCCTTTTAAGCTTCTTCTGTGTCTTTAGGTTGATCCCCAGGTATGCGGACCACCATTTCGTGAGCAGTTCTGACTCGAGACCTTAAGGGCTCAGAAGAACCAATATTAGTACCAGCACGTGTGATTTTCAAACAACATTTGCATAATATATACACCTAATTCCTACAATGTATAAAATACCATGTAAAATTCCAGAAAACCATCCTGCAATACCAGAAAACCAATTGAGAGGATTGAGCCAGGAAAGCCAGCTTTCCCAGCTACCTTCAACCCAAGTAGTTTCGGTATATTCTTTGTGAAATTTAACCTTCATTTGTTGTACCATTTCTACATGTGAAATGATGGCATCTTCAATCTTAGTATCATTTCCAATGTAGTTACAACAAGTAGTTCCCACTATAGTGCATATTCCTCCTTGACTGGCCATGAGATAATCCAGCACCAGCCGGTGCTGCAAAACCTCTTTTTTTATCATCTTTGTTCTACTGACTTCACCAAAGTGTGCACTGTCCTCCATTTTAGCTAAAGTGCTAGGTATTCCTAACAAAGAGGAGAAAGTTTTATGAGAAATAGGTGCATGTGTGCATACCCAGCAATTAGTGATATTCAGTTTCTTGGCAGCTTGCATCTGAAACCGGTTCAAGTTGTGACATTTCTTCCATTACAGTAGCATTAAAAAGAAAAGTGTCTTGTATCCTACCCTTTTCTTTCTTGTACGTCCATTCATATGCCATGACTGTAATCCATACCACCACACCACCGCAGAGAATAACACTCCAGAGCTTCACATTCATCTTAGGCCCTAGGAGATTCATTCTGCAGTCTTCTTGCTCGCGCACGAGTCAGTGGAGGAGATGACCTGGAAGATAAAGATACAGAACAATTCTTGCCAGCAGCAGGCTGGCTTATATTTTCTTTTGGAGTCACAGTCTTTTTACAGTGTGAACCATGCACCCAATACTTATAGTCTTTCAGCTTCACTGCAGTAGGATACACAAGAATGACCTGAAATGGTCCTTTCCACTTAGGAGACAAAGTAGTCCGGGGTGTGTAATTCTTGATATACACCCAATCTCCCGACTTTAGTCCATGAGTTCCTTCACTCGTATCCACAGGTTGTCCTGCTTTAGCTCTGGAAAAAGTATCAGAAAACACATTTGCCAATTTGCAATGTCCATTCATTAAAGTCACTGTCTCTGGCTGCACAAGAGATGAATGTAGTCTCCTGGGCGGTCGCCCAAATAATATGTCAAAAGGTGGCAGTCCATGCTTCTCTTTAGGGGTAGTCCTAAAGGCTATAGATAACGTTTCTACCCATGTGCTTTGTCCATTAGCAGTTATTTTGGCTAAATACCGCTTCAGGGCTGGATTGCTGCATTCCACCAGGCCACTAGCCTGAGGTCTGTAAGGAGTATGCAATTGCTGTTTCATACCCAAAATACTCACCACTTCTGCCATGAGTTTATTATCAAAATGTGTCCCTCTATCTGAGGAAATTATTGACCCTATACCAAACCTTGGGATCAATTCCCTCGACATTTTACCACAGTTCTGGCATCATTTTTGGACGTGAGCCAAGCCTCTTGGCCAGTTCAAAAATTGATCAATGCAAACCAAAAAATACTGAAATCGACCACAAGGGGGTATATCCGAGAAGTCAATTTGCACAATTTGAAATGGCTCCTCAGTATGTAGAATATGCCTCATGGGAATGGGCACTGACTTTCCAATATTATGCATTTGACATATAGAACATTCAGTAACTTTTTTAGCAGCATATGCAGAAAAACCTAGAGCCCACCAATCTCTGGCTACCACCCGACACATCCCTCCTGTTGAGACATGGCAAGGCCCATGGCTCAAAGCAAACAAAGAAGGAAATAATGTCGGAGGAGCAACCAGTCTGTTTTTTAGTTTCCATATACCATCTGCTCCACAAACAGCTCCCTTTGTGGTCCAAAGGGATGTGTGAGGCGAGCTTGCCTGTAGAGCTGATAAAATATCCAGATCCACTTGAAGATCTGTGAGCAGGAATGTTGGAAGCGCTGTAGTTGGCTCATAAGAATGTATAACATCTTTAGTATACCTATCAGCCAAAGCATTTCCAAGTGATATGCTATCATCTGCTCTAGTATGTGCTTTACATTTAATTACTGCAACTTTAGGAAGCAGCTGAACCGCTGCCAATAATTTAGCAATTAATTCTTTATGTTGTATAGGGGTTCCTGCTGCTGTCAGATAACCCCTTTCTTGCCAGAATTGTGCAAAACTATGCATTATGTCTACAGCAAAGGCTGAGTCACTATAAATATTTACAATAGCCCCTTCTGCTTGGGGTTAATAAATTGCTGTCATAAGGAGCAAATCTAAAGTTTCCCTTTACTTCAAGTATGTTTTACTCCCATTCTTTCAGTAGTTAAAACTATAGTTATTCCAATATTTATTACTATACCTCTGTCTAGCAGACAATCAGGGGAGGTATGGCGATAAAATAAAAGAACATTTATGACACTGACCTCTCATTCTTACTTATAGAGGTTCAGTAACTTTGGCAGTAATTACATCATTACTTACCCTGACCAAAATTACCTGCTGATTCGAAGTGGCAACATTGGCATCACATATATTTAACAAACTCTTTGAATCGCCTTTATCTATTAAACACAGAATAGACAAACCATTAACTGACACATCAATCATTGGTTCTGTATTTTGTCCCAAATTCAAGACAGCAAGTTCAGGGAAGGAATGAAATTTTCATTATAATCAAATCACCATACTCCACTATCTGCTGAAACTGAGTCCCCACTCTTGGGGCATTTCTAACATATATCTTAATTCTGCTAGACTTAGCTCATCTTTCCCTTCTACTTTGAACAGATAAGACCTATAATTGTAGAATATTGAGGTAAAAACTGCCTACAATATCCCACTAATGCAAGGAATGCTCTCCACTGTTTTAGAGTTGTGGGCATTCGTTGCTTTGCAATTACCTTTTTACTTTTTGGCTGTCAAATGTTTGATACCTTGGGAGACACAGTGGCCCAGGTATTGTACTTTTAATTTAACCCATTGTACTTTTGCAGCATCTACTATTTGTCCTATACTGGCTAGAAAATTCATTAAAGAAATAGAATCCTCAGTACAAGCCTGTTCATCGGAGGATGCTAGCAAGAGATCATCCACATATTGCACTAATACTGATCCCATGGATGGCTGCCACTCATCTAATTTATCCTTGAGCGCCTGAGAAAAGCAACTGGGGGAATCATGATATCCCATTGGTAATCTAGTCCAGGTAAGTTGCTTCTTCCCAAAGGTGAAAGCCAATAACCATTGATCATCAGGATGCACAGGAACACTAAAGAATGCTGAGGCAAGGTCAATTACAGTAAAGTGAGTTGCTGAAGGTGGTATTGTTGCCAGTATAGTGGACGGGTTGGGCACTACAGGTACTGATGGTATAATTACCTTGTTGACTGCACGCAAATAATGTACCAATCTCCATCGACGTTTATCCTCTCCTGATTTCATAGGCTTGGGAACTGGATAAATAGGAGTGTTAGCAGAACTCCTACAAGGGGTAAGAACACCCTCCTGTAGTAACTTCCCTATTACTGGCTTAATACCTTCAACTGATTCAGGAGCTAAGGGGTATTGAGGTAGTCTAGGTACTGGTAATGTAGGGTCTCTATTTAACCGTACAGGAGCAACTTTTATAAGACCAGGAGTGTTTACTCCTGTTACCCATATAGAAGGGCTAATCTTTTGTTTGACTTCTTCTGAAATTCCTCCCTCCATATCAGCTACTAATAAAGACATGAACAACAGATCAGTTGCTTCTTCTTTTAACCTTTGCGGTATGTCAATGACAGTTTTATCCGGAGATAATGCAATTGTTACCCCCATTTTAGAAAGTAGATCTCTTCCTAATAAATTACAGGGGGAATGTGGAGACAATACAAACGAGTGTTCTGTTGAATGCTCTCCCAATGTCACCGGTAGAGATTGCGTAACCCTTGCTGAGATTATATTATTACTTACTCCTACCAAAGAAACTCTTTCATTGGAAAGTGGTAAGTTAGGATCAAAGACATTTAAAAGAGACCGTGAAGCCCCTGTGTCTATGAGACCACACAAATCAATACCGTTTACATTTATTTCAACTATTGGTTCATCAACAGAATCAACTTCAATTACAGCTAAAGCTTGATAAAATGTGTTATCTATATTGTCACCACATCTCAGCTTATCCTAACGCTCCCTACAGTCCTTGGCTATATGCCCACTCAATCCACACTTGTAGCAAGTGGGGGAGGCACAAGGCGGCAGGGTTGGAAATCTTACTCTATTTGGGATGATTTGTTGGTATCAAGACTGAATTTTAGGGTTTATGCGTCGTCCCTCATTTTGTCTCCAATTGCCACGCTTTTGCCGTGTCGCCCCATAATTTGAGATATATACTACTCCCAAAGGTGGGTAAGGGGGGCCGCTACCGGTACACGTTGAGGTGCTACCTGCACTGTAGATATTGGTACCCCCTTAGGTTCAGGGACTTTTCCCTTAACCTCTGGTAGTTGTATATTCATCATTTTTGTTTTCTCCTTCTTTTCTACCTTGTCTTTCCCCTTTTTTTTTTTAACACTTCGTAAGCTATTTGAGCAATCTCAACTAATTCAGGGGCAGGTTTCTTTCTCCATGCCACTGTACAAAGCTCTATTTCTTTCCTAATTTCAGCAACATTTCATCCACCAATACATTCACCAACTTTGCTCACTTCATATCACTCTCATCATCTGGAATCCAATCAGTATGCTTCTGATTAGCATCTTTGAATCTATTCCAGTAATCTAACACATCCTCACCTTTCTTTTGAACAACATCCATCAATGCTCGCATATCTTGCAAATACATTCCATACATACACATACTTTTCTGACACTGCACAATCAATCAAGATCCACATATCATATATGTAGCTTGTTGCATTTTCTCTATCCACATCAACTTTTTATACCACTTCTTTTAACATTTCTCTAAGTTGGGCAGATCAGTAACAATTGCCCTAATCTCATTAGGTTTCCAGGGGACATAAACTTTTCCTAGTCTTGCGGTGTAATTACCCTGGTCATCTTCCTCCCCCGGTAAAGCTACCTCTCTCAAGGGCATTTGTCCAAATGGTTCTAATTTGGATTTAAAATACTCTTTTGTCCTTTGTCTATCTTCTGGGGTACGCTGAGGTAGTAATCCCATCCGTTTTACCTGTTGCCTAGTTAACACAGGCGAGGCATGATCTCTATAACTCCCTGCTGGAGAAGTATTAGTATCCAATTTACTTAATTTATTAAATCTTGCTAAGGCATCTGCTCTTGCTGGAGTATACTGTCACAGTTTCCCATCTTTTTCAAATGTCATTGTATTATCTACATCATAGAATGATTGTTCTCTACGGTAATGTGGGGAATACTGATTACTAACAAGTTTACCTATGTGTCTACACTGTGGAGTTTCTATCATAATACCTGGAGTGGTCTGCTGATAACCAGACGCCTCTCCTCTCTCATCACTAACTTACTACCCTCCTGTAGTTTCCACTTGCTGTACCATAGGTGCAGATGCTCCTAATAATTCCCTTCTTATTGAGCCATAAGGGGAAACCCAAGCATTGGGTATTTTATCCTCATCTTCTGTAAAGCAGCTTTCTCTGAGCACATTTTATAGGGGGGTGGTTTTATATTTTTCCTAGATAACTCTTCCCAGGCTGCTAAACATTCAATCCCCCCACAATCAGACCTTTTAAAAAGTAAGTTAAACAATGCATCAATTGTAGGCGTATCTAAAGAACCTTCTGGCGGCCACCATTTAGACGGGTCCTTTTTATACTCCTTTTTTGTTAGTTTACACCATTTAACATGATGTTTCAGGGCATCTGGGTCTCCACTCACCATCATTTTAATGATAGGAGCATTTGGTTGCAATTTAACAATATTTAGCCCTGTTGCTTTTGCTATTTTCAATAACTTTTTTGCCCTATCATTTGTTAATCCAAATGTATTCATGACAGGTAAAACATTTTTTTCTCCATGCAAATTTCCCATATTTATCACAATTTCTCATTAGTCTCTTTAGAAATGACAATAATTTGGAACTCCGGGACTGAGAGCTCCACCGTTTAACATTATGGCTGTGTACCAGCAGCCCAGTACATAAGTTGAGATAGCTCACTCGTTCTACTCTCAGAAGGACGTCTCCTTTCTGAGTGGTAATAGGCTAGTCCCTATCTAGACTCCCTACTCCAGAGAACACACAGCAGGTCATTCACCCATTTGTGGATATCCGCTGAAGGCAATACCAATCTGCCTTAGGACCACAAATGTTCAAAAAACATCATTCACCCATTTGTGGATATCCGCTGAAGGCAGTACCAATCTGCCTTAGGACCACAAATGTTTATACACACAAAAAAAAATTCAACACACCACCAACTTCTACTCACTATTCAGAAATTGTGGTACCTGCATTTATACATCCCTTTACACAATATATATATATTGTCATTTCTGGAGACAAGGAGAAAAAGGCAAGCGCTTAAAATGACCATTCCTTAGCATGCTTTAAATTATAATAGGTACCTTTAGCATTCTTCAGTACCCACGCAGAGACAATATTGCAGGCAAAACCAAAAAGGGAACGTGTTACCTTCTGTGGCTGCACTCCCCCAACCGGTCCCTCAACACCGCACAGAAAAGACAGTATTTATCATGAGAAAATAAAAGTTTTCTCACCTGAGGCCTCTTTGCTGCTGTCTGTCCTGGAGAAGGTGGAGAGCCGGTGGCGGAGATGCAGACAAGAACACACGAATCGAGGGTCACCAAATGTTAAGTATAGCTTTGCAGTGAAAGACATCAACGCCAGCCAAATCGTCTCAGGTGTGTTTACTTAAGAATAGACTTCATATGAAGGACCCTTTCTCCTCAACATTCGGAGTCAGAGTGCCATGCAATAATACAGGTACAATATTTATAGACAGTGGTTACATTAGATCCTATGAAGGGCACAAAGCCCACAGTTATACGTCACAAGTGCGCATTTCACTTAGTATTTCAACACAGGCTTGGCTAACGGTTTTGGCCACAAAGTCTAACTTTTAGGGGTCATCATAACCTAGAATATTTCAAACTGATAAGTTGTTTTGACAGAAAAGGGTAGAAATAATTACAAGAATAATTACTGGAAAAGAAGTTAAGTTGACATTTAAACAGGGACTTTTTATGTCAACATCTTTCCCTATCTCATATTCCGAGAATTGTGTCAGGTCATTGGCAGAACATTTTAACATCTACTGGCCAACCACATGTGTTGCAATACCAAAGAATTCAGAAACATTTCATTCCAAAACATTTTACTGGAAAACAGATTAAATGAATATTCTCAAGAATACAGAGATATATATATTTCAATACTGAAGGAGAACTCTGAATATACAAGAAGATATGGTTCCTATATTTCCTATATCTTCACACTTTGTCCTGGATAGGGAAGATTAATGCAATCAAAATGACTATTCTACCCAAATTGCTTTATCTATTCAGAGTCCTCCCTATTCCAATTCCTTCCTATTTTTTGAGAATAGTACAAAAAAGAGCAACTTCGTTTATATGGGGCTCTTCTAAACCACGTATACCTATACACACACTACATCTTCCCAAAAATAAAGGAGGCCTGGGATACCCTAATTTTACTAACTACTACAGAGCAGCACATTTGGCCAGTCTGTCCAAATACCATGCAAAACAGGAAATCCCATTATGGGTATTTATAGAGGCTTCAGAAAATGACCCTCTATTAATATCAAATTTATTATGGCTTGATCCTAAAGACCGCTTTAAAATTCATAATCCCATAACTAAACACTTCTTATCTCTCTGGGATAAACTAAAAACCAAATATCAGTTACAATCTCCACACAATCCTCTCCTTTCTTTTATCAGAAATCCGGCATGGATCTACCCAAATTCTTTTAAAGCTTGGACAACATCAGGCATTCAGACACTAAATGACTTCATAGCATCTAAATCATTCCTTTCATTCCCATCACTTAGAGAAAAGTATGATCTACCAAACTCTGAGATATTTAGATATCTCCAAATCAAAAATTTCTATACACCATTCCTAAAGGGGGATACACCATTATCCCAATTATCCATTTTTGAATCAATCTGTACAAAAGATCCATTTGCTAAAGGTACAATTTCATCACTTTATAATCAATTATATGGAGTAGCAAATCTTAATAGACCCTCTTACTTTCAGAGGTGGGAGGAGGACCTGGGACGAACTTTAGAAGACACGGACTGGTCTAACATATGGCTCACATCTAAGTCATCTTCACCCAACATCTTAGCACTGGAGACAAATTATAAAGTCCTAACTCGCTGGTACCTTGTACCAGCTAGAGTGGCAAAATATTCACCTAAAACCTCAGCTCTTTGTTTTCGAGGATGCCCAGAAATAGGCACATATTTACACATATGGTGGACGTGCCCAGTAATCCAAACCTTCTGGAAGGAAGTCTTCGTGATTGCATCTAAAATATTTAAAAAAATAATACAACCAGATCCATATTTAACTTTACTTAATCTAAAACCGGAATGGTTAACACTCTCTCAATTCAAACTTATGATCCAACTAATAACGGCTGCAAAACAAACAGTGGCCAAGGCATGGAAATCTCCTACATTGGTACTAGCAGAAAAAATTCACAGAATGAATAATACAATGTCCCATGCTAAGATGGTAGCCATCGATCAAAATCAAATTCCAAAATTTGAAAAACTTTGGCATCCTTGGATAAAACAACAGTTCCTGTCAAACTTTAATGACTCTGTCCTATTGCCATGGTAACAGATTAAATGACTTACAGAGACACCCATTCTAAGGCTTCAAAGAGAACTAAAAAGAATAATAAACTGACGAGCAGGACAACCTTGTGGACCATACCTCTACCTTTCAACCCTTTTTCTTCTTTCTCTTTCCTTTTCTCCACCTTACGATTAAAGCTCATTATCAGAATTTATTTGACCTATATACACTCTACTTGTAAACAATATGTATAGTAGGTATAAATCATTTAAATACCTACAAAAGTAACTAAGGAAATGATATATATCTTTAGGTTTACGTGAACCCAATGTTTAATATTTGAAATTTCATGATATTTACCTATATAAACCCTACTGTAAAACAATGAGCTTACTTTATAGATCCTTGTAAACTTACTTTACGTATCTTTATAATATTGTATACTCAATAAATTTCTTTTGAAAGGAAAAAGTTAAATTTTGGTCTCATCTGACCAGAGCACCTTCTTCCACATATTTGCTGTGTCCTCCACATCGTTTCTCGCAAATTGCAAACAGGGTTATGGCTTTCTTTCAACAATGGCTTTCTTCTTGACACTTTTTCATAAAGACCATATTTGTGAAGTGCACGGCTAAGGCCCCTTTCACACGGACGGATAGAATTGTGCAGGTAATCGCAGTGTACTATTTCTCCTGCGGATAGCAGCGGCAACAAGGAAAGAAAAGCAACAGGAAGCACATCAAAAATGGCAAGAATGTTCCAAATGCAGCTAAACGCAGCCGCACGTAAACGCAGGTAATCTCACTGTACAAATGCAGCTGATCGTACTGCCTGGAGTCTTGAAATTCACAGAACATATTGTATGCTTTTAACTGCGGCAGAACAGCCGTCCGTGTGAAAGGCGCCTAATAGATTCTCCCACCTGACCTGTGGCTCTCTGCAGCTCCTCTAGAGTTACCATGGGCCTCTTGTCTGCTTCTCTGATTAATGTTATCCTTGCCCGGCCTGTCAGTTTAGGTGGACGGCCATGTCTTACTAGGTTTGAATTGTGCCATACTCTTTCCACTTTCGGATGATGGGTTCAACAGTGCTCTGTGAGTTGCTCAAAGCTTGGAATCATATTTTTTACAATTTAACCCTGCTTTAAACTTCTCCACAACTTTATCCCTGACCTATCTGATGTGTTCCTTGGGCTTCATGATGCTGTTTGTTCACTAAGGTTCTCTAACAAACCTCTGAGGGCTTCACAGAACAGCTGTATTTATACTGAGAATAAATTACACACAGGTGGACTCTATTTACTAATTAGGTGAATTCTGAAGCAATTGGTCCCACTAGATTTTAGCTAGGGGTATCAGAGTAAAGGGGGCTGAATACAAATGCACGCTACACTTTTCACATGATTATTTGTAAAAAAATTTGAAAACCATTTATCATTTTCCTTCCGTTTCACAATTATGTGCTACTTTGTGTTAGTCTATCACATAAAATACATTTAGGCACTGTATAGGTATTGGAATTTCCTTTCAAACTTGGCTGTTAGTGAACATAACAAATATGAATTTATCCGAAGTTACGAATTATCCAAAATAACGAATGCCGCATCTAAACAAATGGAATGTAACAAATTAATAATAAACATTAATAATAACAAGTTTTTATTATTATTACTGTTATTTATTATTATTAATTTGTTACGTTCCATTCGTGTAGATACGGCATTCGTTATTTCAGATGATTCGTAACTTCGGATAAATTCGTATTCGTTACGTTCACTAACAGCCAAATTTGAAAGGAAATTCCAATACCTATAATTTAATAGTTAAGTTATTATTAGTTAGTTATTATGTCAGATTTATGAATTTTCAAATTTACGAATTCTCGAATTTACGAATTTTTGAAAAAATTTGTTAAATGGGTTTTCGTTAATTTGGAAATTTCCGAATTACAGAATTTGTCGACATTAATTAAAAAAATTATTCGGGAACTAAACAAATTGCGCATCTAAAATACACTTAACTGCCTGTTTGCAGAATCCCCTGGCTTGTAAATTGAGCTGTGCATGCACAGATCAGCTTATAACATCCATCCCAATCCCTGTGCACCAGAATGATGGCCTTGTGCGCATGTCCAGGGTGACATCATTCCGTGCCGGCCAATGAAGATGTCCGTGAACCAGCACACCGGTGAAGATGGCAGTGCTGGACAGCACCATTGAAGGAAAGATGAGTGTAAGCTGCCTTTAGTTTAACTTTAAGTTTGCTCAAAGCTGCATAGTTTACTTTAATCTACAGATGACCATTACCTGCATGGGTAAACTAACCCTTTAGAGGTGTCAGTAATAATGTCTAGAGGTTCAGAGGTAATGCAAGAGGCAACTTTGTAGTGCAGTAGAGGTTGGTCGATGACAGACATACAGTTGTGCTCAAAAGTTTGCATACAGTCAGTACTGTTCAATCTCTTAATAAGAAGTGGAAAATTTGGGGATCTCTTGATACCAAGCCAAGGTCAGGTAGATCAAGAAAGATTTCAGCCACAACTGCCACAGGAACTGTTCGGGATACAAAGAAAAAGCTACAGGTAACCTCAGGAGAAATACAGGCTGCTCTGGAAAAAAGATAGTGTGGTTGAACAAAAATAAGCTGCATGGTCAAGTTGCCAAAAAGAAGCCTTTACTGTACAAGTTCCACAAAAAAGCCTGGTTGCAATATGCCCAACAACACCTTGACCTGCTTCATTGGCTTTTTTGTGGCATTGGTGCAGTAAAGGCTTCCTTCTGGCAGCTCAACCATGCAGCTCTTTTTTGTTCAAGTATCATTGAATTGTACTCCTTAAAAACAACCATGCCATCTTTTTGGAGAGCAGCCTGTATTTCTCTTGTGGTTACCTGTGGGTTTTTCTTTGTATCCTGAGCAATTCTTCCGCCAGTTGTGACTGCAATCTTTCTTGGTCTACCTGACCTTGGCTTGGTATCAAAAGAGCCCCTAATTTTCCACTTCTTAATAAGTGATTGAACAGTACTGACTGGCACATTCAAGGCCTTGGATATCTTTTTATATCCTTTTCCATCTCTGTAAAGTTTCATTACCTTGTTACTCAGATCTTTTGACTGTTCTTTTCTACCTCCTCATGGCTCAGTGTCTAGCCTGCTTAGTGCATCCATGTGAGAGCTAACAAACTCTGACTATTTATACACAGACACTAATTGTGATTTAAAAAGCCACAAACGTGGGAAATTAACCTTTAATTGCCATTTTAACCTGTGTGTGCAACCTTCTGTGGGTATGTAAACTTTTTATTAGGGCCATTTGGGTGATTTCTGTTAGTTTTTTGGATCCTTTTTAAAACAAAATGATATGTGATAATAAATGGCTTCATGTGATTGCTATCCTTAAATAAAAGACAGTTTTTTGGCATAATCAGTCATACTTTCAAAATGAATGCCAAAATTTCACAATTTCTGCCAGGGTATGCAAGCTTTTGAGCATGACTGTATGTGTGTTCCTTGACAAATGTGTGAGAACTTTCCCAGCATTTATAAAGTACAGCCTTCCTCAACCCCATCCATGTAATATTATCATCCAATTTAGATATTAGAATATTAAGGACCCATTCGCCATATTAATCCTCTGTGTCAGATGGGGCCACATTTACCTTGTCAAAGACTATCCTTTAATTACAAGTATAAGTAGATTTCTCTCTTCTAATTTTTCTTGGGATGATGGTACTCTTATTCATTACCAATTATAGTGTAATCCAGGCCGTGATATATTTTTTCTACTCTCTTCTAATTGCTTAATAAAATGCAGTAAATCTTCGGCACACACCCTCTGCTCTGGATGACACTTACATCTACACATCTTCCTCCACTCAGCCAACACGGATAAATACATTAGTGCTGCTGTCAGGCTGGTGTATATGTAATGAAGAGGATTGTAAATCATTTTATTAACCAGTTTTCATAAATGTTACATTTTATTTAATTTTTTTTCGAAAAACAAATTTTATTTGGTTTGGTGGAAGGGTAAACAGTTCATACAAAGTGAACATTACAAACATCTCGTGAATAGAAATTCTTGCAACAAATGAGTAATGGGCAGTCTGCCCTTTCTGATGTAACTGATAACACTGAATAGTACAATACAATTGGGTGGCATTTTTACTAGTACCAGGGGCAGAATGACCATTCGGGCACTCGGGCACCCATGCCACTAAGGGGCCCCATCAGGGTTGCCACCCTCAATAAAACCAGGGACAGTATGTAAAAATCTGTGTTTTTTAAAAAAAATCCCAAGATTATAGCTGCCCCTCCTCTCCAGTACCTTTTCAGTGTGTGTATGTGTATTCTGTGTGTGTATATTGTGTGGGTATACTGTATGTGTGTGTATACTGTGTGGCCCCATAATCTATTGCCTGGGGGCCCCATAATCTCCTATTGCTTGGGGGCCCCATAATCTTCTTCTATTGCACGGGGGGCCCCATAATCTCCTATTGCCCGGAGGCCCCATGAGTTGTCACTCCGCCCCTGACTAGTACATATCGTTGAAGCCTAGGGTTAGAATCAAGATTTCAACATGAGAGATTATAACTTAGAAATTACAAATCAGCATTTCCCAAACACAATTATTAATGGCTTATAAACTTGTAGAGCTTCTTGTGTATATGAAAGGGTCAGAGAAAGGGGCATGAGAGGTATGTAGGCTTGACAATTCTTTCTACCAGGAATAATGGGGGGCCTGTTGTTATCCATGGAGGGGGTCTTTTGCGATAGTGCAGGTGAAGTCATTAATCCACTCTGGCCAATATTGTCCTTCTAATAAAACAGAGATCCTGGTTTTGGAAAAACTCCCTAGTAGAATTTGGGGGGGGGGGTTTGTCAGAAAATGGTAAGAGCAAGGGTGAAGCACGAAAATGAAAAAGAAAGCGAAATCCTCTTACAGGTATGTATGATCATCATGCACCAGGGAAAGAGTATAATAGAAATAGATAACCTGTGTCTCGATCAGGGGGATAGAATATCCCCAGGGCAAAGGAGAAGATTGTGGGGTCTCCCAAAGAATCGTCCAGCGGTCTATGTGTCGTTATCTGCGATGTAACCTACGCCATGGAGGTGGTTAACAATGGTTACAGTTACAATTTATTTGATGCTAAAATAATTTCATGCCCCTGGCCAATACCCTTCTCTATTTAAAACTGTTATTTCACCAATTTAGCTGTCAAGTTGAGTCTTCTATATATCCCCTGGAGGCTGATCAACATGACCTTGACTACAGTATTCTATACCTCCCTATAACTGCAAGTCAGAAGGAACAATCCAGTGATGTAGCAGCCAATGGGTAGAACCATAGTCCATAGTTCTATCTGTTTGCTTTTGTTGTCACACTGTTTGGGTCTTCTTTTACCTCCTCTGCTAAAAGGAGAATACATTCAGCTCCTTTAACATTTCCTCATAGCCAAGGTTCCCCTATGTCCTTTATTATACTATGATTATTAGAGGGGAGCAGTTTTACCAGTTAAAAAATTTAGGTTTCTGTCCATTCCGAACAGCCCTGTGTGGAAAGGCTAGAGACCTGAATTTTCTTTGCTGCGGTTCAATAGGAGCTCTGGGCAGTTATAAAAAAAATGCTGTAGCTGATGACTTTTAATAAACAGATCCTTACCAGCCCAGGGAACCAACGATGCCCTCATTCGGCTTGGTTCTTTGCCGATCTTCGGGTTCCCGGCACCGCCATCTTGCTTGTGGGAAGTCGGCTGTAACTTCTTGGTGTTTCGCCACCTTATCCATGCACATGCATGAGATGAGCTGCCCATTCTCAGTGATCCCATAGTCTCATGTCACATGTCCCAGAACATTGCTGGGAGGACATTGTGGAGTGGGAGCAGGTACCTGTCATAAATAGATACCTGCTCACAGAAGAAAAACCCTTCAAAAGTGTTAGAGGGGGAGGAGGAGTTAGTCCACTTTAAATAACACTTACAGGTCTTGTCGATCCCCTAGTGTTTCACTTTGTGTCTTTTATGGTTCTTTGCTATAAAAGCAAGGACGCAATAAAACCTTTGTAGTGTATTAATGTGTTTTGCTTTACTAAACATAAAATGCTGTACCTACAAGCTACTTACAATTTAAGGAAAAGAAAACCCGACTTACAGATTATCACAAATAATGCTTACAATATACACATGCACAAGCTATCTATACTTCCTAGCAAATTAACATGTACAGTATCTAACAAAAGTGAGTACACCCCTCACATTTTTGTAAATATTTTAATGGCTGTGTGTTATTTTGAGGGGACTGCAAATTTACACATTTATACAAGCGGTACACTCACTACTTTACATTGTAAGAAAGTGTAATGTCACATGGTGTCACATGACAAGATATAATAAAGCATTTACAAAAATGTGAGGGGTGTACTCACTTTTGTGAGATACTATATGACAAAGAATGCAATAGGAACAGGATTACACTAAAAGTTGTTTAACTTGGGTTGTATATTTAGCATTAACCCCAAAGTAAAGTTCATTCTTTCAGTCTTCCTGGTGATATGGACTTCCTTTGTATCCAGGATCCCTTCCAAACAGCTCCTCACTTCTCTGAGTCTTGCCAAAGTATCTCCTCTTTGTCTTCAGCACATGGCTGAGTTTAAAGTGGATGTAAATCCAATGTCATCCTTTCTAAACTACTGCCATAGGGGTTATCTATAAGGATATACATGCCTCCTGCATGTATCTTTACCTGTCAAATGTCTCCCCTTTGTCTGTTGAAACCCAAAAAAATGCAGATTCTGTGGGTGGGTCTGTTGTCTGGAGCTCGGTGGGTGGAGTTGTGATGTCAGTAGACTCCCCGCCCACCTCTACACTCCCCTTGTCAATATGCATTTTCTCCTTTGTATTTCTAACACTGAACTTCTGCTATGATCTCTAATATCCAGTGAAAAGACAGGAAAGTAACCACATGACTTCAGCATGCCAAATCATGGTGAGGTGTGGAACAGCCAATCCTTGCAGAGCTGCTGAAGAAAGGAGTGGGGGAGGGAATTAAAAAATAATGCCTGTGTCTTAGGCTAGTGCACGAGATATGTAAATCACCTGTCACTCACAGCAAGGGGGAGGATTTGACAAAGTTTTTCTCAGTTTGACAAGATTTATCTCACTGAACAATAAAAGAGGATTGCTCCGAGCTGGATTAACTCTTTGTGGCAAGACTGGGCTCAAATGATAGGAAATCTTATATACTACATTATGACATAAAAAAAAAAATTGGGTTTACATCCACTTTAAGTCTTTTGTTCCCTCTAAAAAGCAAAATAAAGGGGTAGTGGGACTTTAAATGAGGCATGGGTAGGTCTTTGAAAAAGTCTAGGATACCTTATATTAAATTAACTGTCACCACCCCTTGAGGGGCTTATAAGCTGTATAGCCATAGAGAATTGCTAATCAAAGAAATACATAGACATCAGTTCATGAGTAATATAATAATAATAATATAATGCATCATAATATACAATACATAAATCGTGCACATTAAGGCATAATAAAATTAGTAGTCATGTTGATAGAAACGTTGTTTATAAACGCTGTTTGAACATAATTGATACAAGCAATCACAGTTCTAAAATGGGTATACAAAAAAGGTGAACAAGGTATTCCGAATAACAATATTAGTAAGTATAAATGGTATACGATAGAATTCATAGATGAACCAAACTTGAAATGGCAACCCTGAGTGTAGACTCTACGCGTTTCATGGCGTTTAAAGCCAATCATCAGGAGTGGGATGCATCAAGAGATGACTAGAAAAATAAATAAAACAAATCAATAAGTAGATCATTGGAGTCTCGATTAAAATCATGCTTACACAAGGTAAAGCAGGTATTTTAGAATATATAAATGCACATTACCTTTTGGCAACAACCCAGTAAATAACCCAACAGTCCAATTGTGGAATAATGAAGGTGGCCCTGAGAGAGCTGTCTCCCCTGGGGTTGAGGCCAAGGACACACAAGGCTAACCCCCAAACCGAAAGTCTCCATGGGGGCTGGAGAATCGGAGAGGGGGTAGAGAGGAACAGCAGCCAGGGAGAGAGCCAGACAGCCAAAACACACTTCCAAAGTAGGAGGCATACATGTATGGGCCACAGATGAAGTTCTGCAAAAATGAAAGAAAAAAGAATAATGAGGAGGAGATGTGTAACAAAGAGATGGGGATGAGTGTGTCAAAAAAAAAAAAAAAAAGAAATAGAACAGTGTTGTGAATGAAGGAAAGTAAAATGTAAAACCAAACTGGCACTAGAGTGTATGTCTGACACCTGCCCCAAAAATAACTGGGTGGTGAGAACCAACAAACAAAGGATATATATATAAATAATGTATACTAGCATGTTGCCAATGTGTTGGTATTTAAATGAGAGGCATAAAAATAAATAATGCACACCTGTATAAAGAGAAATCAAGCATAATGTGAATAGGTGTGTGATAGTGAAGAGGGGAAGAGAAACAGCCTGATTACCTGAGGTGTGGATGAAGACCCATATATCCGACCTGCGTTTATGCTCCTTCCATCCCACTTAGGCTTGATGGGCGGGGATGAACTGCTGCTGAGATCTCTGTGCCTCAGTTGGTTGTCTGCCCCGTCTATTTCTTTGGCCAAACGTGATTGCATGACGTTGGCTGGGACACGCCCTTAGGCTGAGGATACAAAAGTCGGGATGAGCCGGCAGTTCATTCCACACTTTTTCTCAGGAGGAGAGGATATATGGGTCTTCATCCACACCTCAGGTAATCAGGCTGTTTCTCTTCCCCTCTTCACTATCACACACCTATTCACATTATGCTTGATTTCTCTTTATACAGGTGTGCATTATTTATTTTTATGCCTCTCATTTAAATACCAACACATTGGCAACATGCTAGTATACATTATTTATATATATATCCTTTGTTTGTTGGTTCTCACCACCCAGTTATTTTTGGGGCAGGTGTCAGACATACACTCTAGTGCCAGTTTGGTTTTACATTTTACTTTCCTTCATTCACAACACTGTTCTATTTCTTTTTTTTTTTTTTTTTTTTGACACACTCATCCCCATCTCTTTGTTACACATCTCCTCCTCATTATTCTTTTTTCTTTCATTTATTGCAGAACTTCATCTGTGGCCCATACATGTATGCCTCCTACTTTGGAAGTGTGTTTTGGCTGTCTGGCTCTCTCCCTAGCTGCTGTTCCTCTCTACCCCCTCTCCGATTCTCCAGCCCCCATGGAGACTTTCGGTTTGGGGGTTAGCCTTGTGTGTCCTTGGCCTCAACCCCGGGGGAGACAGCTCTCTCAGGGCCACCTTCATTATTCCACAATTGGACTGTTGGGTTATGTACTGGGTTGTTGCCAAAAGGTAATGTGCATTTATATATTCTAAAATACCTGCTTTACCTTGTGTAAGCATGATTTTAATCGAGACTCCAATGATCTACTTATTGATTTGTTTTATTTATTTTTCTAGTCATCTCTTGATGCATCCCACTCCTGATGATTGGCTTTAAACGCCATGAAACGCGTAGAGTCTACACTCAGGGTTGCCATTTCAAGTTTGGTTCATCTATGAATTCTATCGTATACCATTTATACTTACTAATATTGTTATTCGGAATACCTTGTTCACCTTTTTTGTATACCCATTTTAGAACTGTGATTGCTTGTATCAATTATTTTCAAACAGCGTTTATAAACAACGTTTCTATCAACATGACTACTATTTTTATTATGCCTCAATGTGCATGATTTATGTATTGTATATTATGATGCATTATATTATTATTATTATTATTTTACTCATGAACTGATGTCTATGTATTTCTTTGATTAGCAATTCTCTATGGCTATACAGCTTATAAGCCCCTCAAGGGGTGGTGACGGTTAATTTAATATAAGGTATCCTAGACTTTTTCAAAGACCTACCCATGCCTCATTTAAAGTCCCACTACCCCTTTCTTTTGCTTTTTAATGTTTATACAGGGATGGAGACATGGTTATGGTAACTGTGGGGCTCAATCAGGTCAACTGCTTTACAATACTTTTGTTCCCTCTCTCTACTTCCTGCCAGCATCACTTCCTGTTCTGTGAGCTCCATGAAACCCAGTTGGTTAATTAGCAGATGAAAAACATATAAATAGCTTCTAAAAACAATACATGATAACCAAAATATCATATATTTGTGATGTAAAAAAAAAAATCACTAAAATAGCCATAGCAACACACCCATCCTGTGATTGGACAGTGAATTGAAAAGCAGCAAACTTTTGAGCTAATTTCACTTTCATTTTCTCTCTCCTCCTATCAGCATAATTAGCACACGAGCACTGCAGCATAACTAATTGTTTCATTGCGCCGCTTCTCCTTCCCCAGTTAGTCTAAACTCTACTGTACAGGAAACTACTCTGATTCAAGTATTCACACTGCTTGCATTAAAAAAAAAAAAGATAATAATGTAATATTAAAATAATTGTATAATAATTCTTAATGTAATAAAGAATACAGAACTTCATTGCTGTAAGGTAAGGTAACTAAAAATGAAATGTGATCTGAGTAAAAATCAAATCACCTTTATTGTATCCACAAAAATTCATAAAATGTCTACATAGTGATCTTTCCATTAGAAGAATTATAACACTTATTGAACAAAAATAAAAAGTATTGAGTATTACTTTACAATGGCAGACCCTAATTATGGCAGTTATATTCAAGTCCAGTACCAACAATGTTCATATTTATGTCCCCTTAATTCTCCTGCTTAGAAACAAGGGATTTGGTATTCTTAAAAAACCAACAAGTGGCCACAGCACCGCTCTGCAAATAAAAAAAGTAAGAGATAGTTCCGAGATTTAACCAGAGAACATGCATAGGGAGTTTAGTGCTTGAAAGTGGATGAGAACTTCCAAATGTAAGAATATGTAATCAATTTCCAAAGGAATACCTTGGGCATCTAATAAAGTGCAAATTATTTTTCACTATAACATGCTTCTATCAAGCATAACTGTGAGCCACATTGCATAGGTAATACACATCCCCACAATTCTGGGGTGCACCAGTAAATTACCGTATTTATCGACGTATAACACGCACCGGCGTATAACACGCACCCCAATTTAGGAGGGAATTTTAAGGGAAAAAAACTTACATTTAAATGCCCATCATTGCAGCCTTCTCAGTGCAGCCTTGCCCCAGTGCAGCCATGTCAGTGCAGCCATGTCAGTGCAGCCTTCCCCAGTGCAGCCTTGTCAATGCAGCCTTCCCCAGTGCAGCCTTGTCAGTGCAGCCTTCCCCAGTGCAGCCTTGTCAGTGCAGCCTTCCCCAGTGCAGCCTTGCCCCAGTGCAGCCTTCAAACCTCTATCCCAGCTAACCTGGGCTTCAAAATCGCTGACCGCGATTTGAAAATGGCGCCGCCGGCGCCGAAATACACAGAGCCGGTCCTTGGCTCTTCCCGGCGGCTCTCGTTCACTTTCGGCTCCACTCGTAGTCCCGAGCGGAGATATCCGAACCTAGCCGAGTAGGCTCGGATAGCTCCGCTCGGGACTACGAGTGGAGCCGAAAGTGAACGAGAGCCGCCGAGGGGAGCCGAGGACCGGCTCTGTGTATTTCGGCACCGGCGGCGCCATTTTCAAATCGCGGTCGGTGATTTTGAAGAATTGACAGCTTGGGATCGCAGGGGATCGGCGTATAACAAGCACCTGCGATTTTGCCCTGATTTTCAGGGAAAAAAAGTAAGTGTTATACGCCGATAAATACGGTATATGTTTTCAAATTGTGACAGCGAATGTGCTTTACGGCCCCAAATGTTTTCTATATAATGATACAGACTACTTCATGCATCTGTAAAGCCAAGTACACATGGGCCTGAATGTTGGGAGACATCGGGCGGTTCCAAAAAAAACGGACCGTGTGTATGGCAGCTAGGCCGACAAAAGCCGGCTGTTTGGCCGGCTTTTGTTGGAGGTACATGCTGGAAAACCAGCAGCCGACTGGCTCCCGATCAGTGTGTTCTCCTGATCAAGGGCCATACCCCATGTCAGAACACAACCATGTCAGAACACAATAGCTCAGCAGGGGAGATCGCTGTACTAACGTTGGATCGTTAGTACAGCGGCTCTGACCTGAGCTGACAGTGTGTACCAGGCTTTAAGGTGGAAATCTGCAGTGTTTGAGGTAAAAAGTTGCTTTACTGGAGGACAACCCACCACAGAAAGATTTGCCTTTAACCACTTGCCGACCAGTCGCCGCAGTTTTACTGTATTTATTATAGCAAAATGTAAAAGATATTGTGTTTTTTTCAAAATTGTCGCTCTTCTTTTGTTTATAGCGCAAAAATGAAAAAACGCAGATGTGATCAAATACCACCAAAAGAA
This sequence comes from Lithobates clamitans, assembly GCA_037952925.1. Lineage (NCBI taxonomy): Eukaryota > Metazoa > Chordata > Amphibia > Anura > Ranidae > Lithobates > Lithobates clamitans. The sequence goes on along the minus strand of JBBGZY010000117.1, from coordinate 132,141 downwards.
AGCTCTATTTGTTGGGAAAAAAAGGTCGTAAATTTTGTTTGGGTGCAACGTCGCACGACAGCGCAATTACCAGTTAAAGCGATGCAAAAAATGGCCTGGTCATTGAGCAGCCAAATCTTCCGGGGCTGAAGTGGTTAAAGGCTAGACAACGTGACATTGCAGCGTATTCAGTAAGGCTACATAAGCATTCTACCTAATCAAAAGTAAAATAATGTAGCATCTCCATGTAGTTTAGGTGTATGGTATAAATCCTACAAGCAGATATAGCCATGTGAGCAAGAGAAAGTCAAAAGTTCCATATGTGTCGCAAGTAATTTTAAAGGTTCGGTCATACTTACCTGCTCTGTGCAATGGTTTTGCACAGAGCAGTGCCAATCATCTTCTTCCCTGGTCCCCACCAGAACTCCTGCCTCCCCCCCCCATTGACCAGTGTGCTCAGAGCCAGCAGCTTGCTATGGCAGCACTGCCGCGTGTTTGCTCCTGAGCCCCGCTCTATGCGTCCATAAGACACATAAAGCCACAGTTTGGCCCCGCCCTGCTCTCTCCTCATTGGCTCACTCAGGGCTGGGACAAGGGGTGGGCATAAGGGGTGGCTGCCCCGGGCACCCTGGTATCATGTGAGGTGGGGGGGGGCACCACATGGAGATTGAGGGGGCAGGTATTTGCATTTGGCGGGGAAATTCGGGGTGTGGCAGCGTGTAAGAATTGTTCTAGGAGGGGAAATTGAGGAGGGGGGTGCTATCAGTAATTATTCAGGGGGATTTGTGTTGGGAGGGGCTTGGAGGTAAAGGATTTGTGCAAGGCGGGGCATTTGGGGGCTGATATGGTAGAAGGGGGAAGGGAATTTGTGCTAAGAGGATATATATATATATTTTTAGGGGGTGGGGGACTTTGTGCTAGTGGGGTGATTGGGGGGATTTGTTCTAGGAGGGGGATTTGGAGTGGGGGTGAAGAGGATATGTACTCGGAAGGTTGATTTTTTTTCAAGGGGGGGCATTTGTGCTGGAGCCATTTGGGAGACAGAGGGGGCAAAGATTTATGCTGGGAAGGGGGATTTCGGCAGGGGGGTGAATTTGTACTGGGAGGAGAGGGGATTTATGCCTAGGGGTAAGCATGCAGATTAGTGCACAATTTATTTATTTTTTTGAAGGGGGGGATTTTTGCTGACACATAATACTTATACATCTTAGGGGGAGTTGTAGGGCAGTTTGGCATGCTCGCCCTGGGCTCTAGGTGACCTTGTCCTGGCACTGGGCTCACTGGCTATGATTGACAACGGTGGGAGTCAATGACTCCCGCTGCTGTGTCTTAGTCAATGAGGAGATAGAGACCCTGGACAGCCAAGGTTCCCATGCACATCGATGGATCGGGAGGGGGCTCAGGTGAGTATCAGGGAGGAGTAGCACACAGGTGATTTTTTTACCTTCATGCATAAAACAAAACCTTTAGCCTTTACAACTACTTTAAATGTGGCTTATGCAGCATACACACTAGAGGACTTTTCGACCGGACTGGTCTGACAGACCGAGTCCGGCGGACAATCCAATTGTGTGTGGGCTTCATCGGACCTTCAGCGGACTTTTCCAGTTGAAAATATGACAGACATTAGACAAACATGCTTCAAATCTTTCCGGTCGAAAAAATCCGCTTGTCTGTGCGCTAGTCCGACGGATGAAAACCCACGCTAGGGCAGCTATTGGCTACTGGCTATCAACTTAGTTATTTTAGTCTGGTGTACGTCATCACGTACGAATCCGTCGGACTTTGGTGTGATCGTGTGTGGGAAAGTCCGTCGGAAGTCCGCCAAAAGTCTGACGAAAGTCTGCCAGAATGGCCATCGGACTTTTGTTGCCGAAAAGTCCGCTCGTGTGTACGCAGCCTTACATATAAGTTGTATCCAGCAGGCTATATTCTAAATAGTGTGTTTGATGTCACTATGACCTGAAATTTCCAGTCTATATATATTGGACCGATCCTACCCACATCCAGGGTGCAAGGATGCATATGTCATATCTTCCATGAACCTACATGTGGATTAATTGCAGTTTAGTGAAATTGTGGTAAAGAACTTCCATTGTCTAGAAAACAAGGAGGATGCTTGGGGCTGCCACAGGGTTTCACGCACACTCAGTAGGTGCTGACATGGTTCACCTTAAAGGCTTTGTCTGAGCATCCTAAACGTTGTGTTGCATTGTGCTGACAGTCACCAGAAATTGACCAAACTACCCTCCAGCCCCGTCTTGTGTACTCAGTGGCGGCTGGTGCTCAAAAAAATTTTTTTTTTTGGGGGGGGGGGGCGCAAACAAACTGAAAAAAAAAACGCCATCAATTGAAGCCACTTGTGCCCATCAAATGCCACCACTTGTGCCCATCAAATGCCACCACTGTGACCCCGCCCGCTCCCTGTCTGCCCGGGACTTACCCCATCCTAGTGGCGGGTCAGGCAGCGGCGAGCTGTGGGACGGCTCCTGTGTCCTCCACGCTTCCCCCTCCTCTGTTGTCCATTCTGCTAGGTGTCCAATCAGAGAGCCTGTGCTTTCAGGCAATCAGGTAACGGGTATTAGACCCGCGCTACCTGATTGGCGGAGAGGCGGTTCAGTGTTAGAAAAGCAAATATTCTGTTTCTTTTCCAACACATCTGGGTGGACTACGAGCGCAATGCTCTGCACCTTTTTTGAAGCCTATGGCTCTAATCAGGTGCTTCAAAAAAACACCCCCGCCGCTGGAATTTAGGCGCCTGGCATTTGAAAAGGGGCCTGAATAGGGGGTGACAGCGGCGGCGATGCATGAATCTATCCATTAGTCACATAAGGGGGGTGGCGTGACAGAGGGGGCAGCTCCCGTGCTGCCTTAATGGACAGGCCACCCCTGTGTGTACTTGACTCGTGGATCCTAAAATAATCAACATAGAAACACAATGTGCCTTGCAGTGAGAAAGCATTCATTCACAGACATATCACAACATAGACACCCATAACCATCGATAAAAAAGAGACTGCAATTATAGTGTTACTATAAATACCACAACACAGTATAGAACAGTAGGAGATACTAGGGTTTTTTTTTTTTTTATTTGATTTAAATCAGTTTCTCAACTTAGCAAATGGGAAGGGTGTAAAGAATCAAGGAAGAAAAGGATGAAATAAAAAAGCAAGGGAGTAGATAGGGGTAGGGGGGGAACAATTTTTTTTTACAAAAATATGCATAATTTACAAACATATGCAGGTTATACAAAATAAAAAAATATATATAAGGCAAAAAACAAAAATCATTTACAAACAAAAAGCATTTTTTGGCATCATTGAGTCCACAATATCTATTTGCCTTTAAATCATAAATCCAGTGAAGCAATCTTATGTCAAAATCACTCCTTTGGATCATGGACCCTACCTTAGGAACAAAAGGTTGTTTTACATGTTCAAAAATCATGTATCATGCAAAACTAGAACCTGCGTTTCTTGAAGCTTAATCCAAGATTAAGAAATGCATTTTGAATTAGTATTTAGTTTTTTTCAACATAAAAAACTTTCACAATTTATGAAGTATATCAGAGGTCCCCAACCCCTGGGATGCAGGTTCCTGTTGGGGGTCGGCTCGCACGGCAGGGGTGAAAGGCAAGTGAGGCTCGATTTTAATTTGCGTCCACTTGCATTGCCGCCTTGGCTCTGCCTCTTTTCATGGGCTGCATGTGCGAGGAATCTGTGTGGGTCTAGTGCACTGCCACCCTCCCACCACCAGAGGGTGCCCACTCCCCTTCTCTCAGCAATACCACTCCCTTCCCGCTCTGTGGTCATGTCACTCATTGTTATTATTATATATATATATTTTTAACTTTATTACTATCTGTTTGGCTGATTACATGAGGTAATTCAATCATGTTAAATAGGGCACGTGTGATAATAATTTCTCATAATAATAATTAATCATACTCATAATAAATAAATACAGATGCAAATAAATATGTGAGTAGCAGTTGAGGTGACAGGCTGCAAACCCCCACCCAACCCCATTCCCCACCCCATATTGTTCCCCCCGCCCAGTCTGCGGAGGGGTCGTCTTCTGTGTTACCTGTCCCTGGTGCTGGGGAGGCTGGAGATCGCTGAGGTATATAACGCCTTCTATGTTGTAGTTGACAAAGTGTGCCGCAGCAATAAACTGCCCATTCGGTAGAGCAGGGGTCTATAACTGGCGGCCCTCCAGCTGTTGCGAAACTACAAGTCCCATCATGTCTCTGCCTGTGGGAGTCATGCTTGTAACTGTCAGCCTTGCAATGCCTCACGGGACTTGTAGTGTCGCAACAGCTGGAGGGCAACCAGTTCGAGACTCCTGCGATAGAGCCTTATTTTGATGTATGGTACATAGGACATGTGCCACGTCTGTACGTTTCCTTCATCTTCCAATAATTGGCAGTTGTTACTTTGTGTAATTTTAGCTCTCAAAGTAGGAGTGCAATGAAAATAAGCACTGGGCTGAATGACACCACATTTTGCCACCCAAAGCCAAAGTTTATGCATGACCTCTTTTAACTGTGTATGTTGGCATGAAAACTAGTAATAATCCTAGTTGTTTTATCTAGTAATCTGTCCTTGTCTTTACTTGTTTCTCTATCTGTATCAGATAACACAACACATTTACATGCTTTTATGAGATGTTTATGTGTAAAGCCTTGTTAACTGAGGTTTTCTCCTAGAAAAATTGATCTGCTTTGAATTCCTGAGGCAGAGGCGTAACTAGAACCTTCAGGGCCCCGGTGCAAGAAACCATGATAGGCCCCCCTGCCCCCCTTCCACCCGAGCCCAATTTCGGGGGGGGTGTCCATGGACATCCTCCCAAAACCGTGCTTCCTGCATGACTCCTGGGACGTGCATCCAGCGCAATCACAGCGGCCTTTTACCATGTGATCAGCTGATCACATGTAAACAGACTTGCCAGTTATCCGCAGCCCTTTCCTCCCACGCTGTGTCTGTGTTAGAAAACGACTGCCGTTAACTGTCAAGAATGACAGTAAATTGTTTACACTGATAATCAGTGCCTCAAGCATCAGTGCCATCTATCAGTGCCCATCAATGCTGCCTATCAGTTCTCATCAATGCCGCCTAACAGCGTCCATCAGTGCCACCTATCAGTACTCTTCAATTCTGCCCATCAATACTGCCTGAGTTCTGCCTATCAGTGTTCCTCAGTGCCCATCAGTACCACCTATCAGTGCCCATCAATGCCAGTTATCAGTGCAGCCTATCAGTGCACATTAGTGCCTCCTATCAGTGCCCATCAGTGCCTCCTATCAGTGCCCATAAATGCCTCCTATCAGTGCCCATTAGTGCCTCCTATCAGTGTCCATCAGTGCCTTCTATCATTGACCATTAGTGCCTCCTATCAGTGCCTTCTATCAGTGCCCATCAGTGCCTTTTATCAGTGCCTCCTATCAGTGCCCATTAGTGCCTTCTATCAGTGCCTGTTAGTGCCTTCTATCAGTACCCATCAGTGCCTCCCATCAGTGTTCATCGGTGCCCATAAATTCCTCCTATCAGTGCCCATTAGTGCCTCCTATCAGTGCCCATAAATGCCTTCTATCAGTGTCCATTAGTGCCTTCTATCAGTGCCCATGAGTGCCTTCTATCAGTGCTCATCAGTGCCTTCTATCAGTGCCCATCAGTATCTTCTATCAGTGCTCATCAGTGCCTTCTATCAGTGCCCATCAGTGCCTTCTATCAGTGCCCATCAGTGCCTTCTATCAGTGCCCATCAATGCCTTCTATCTGTGCTCATCAGTGCCTCCTATCAGTGCCTCCTATTAGTGCTCATCAGTGCCTTCTATCAGTGCCCATCCATTCTGAGGCATACAAAAAAATAGCAGGTAGACTCAAAATCAGTTTACTGCAGCAGATCACCCAGTGATTGCAATTGGTTGCCAGAGGTCACAGCCTATCATTACCGCTCACTGACTGGTTGCTAGAGGTTGCTAGAGGTTACAACACATAATTTCTGCTTGTTGATTGGTTGAAAGAAGGTCACAGCACATCATTACTGCTAACTGGTTGCTAGAGATTACAGCAAATCACTATTGTTCACTGATTGGTTGCTACAGGTTATTGCTACAGGTCATTACCACTCACTGAGCAATCCCAAATAATTGAGCAAGAAAAGCAGCACATTAATACACATACTACAGGAGACGGTCAGAGACAGCAGACATACTAGAGGAGATGGTCAGAGACTGCAGACATACTACAGGACATGGTCAGAGACTGTAGACATACTACAGTAGACGGTCAGACTGCAGACATACTACAGGAGATGGCGGACATACTACAGGAGACGGCAGACATAGTACAGGAGACGGTGGACTTACTACAGGAGACGGCGGACATACTACAGGAGACGGCGGACTTACTACAGGAGACGGCGGCCATACTACAGGAGACGGCGGACATACTACAGGAGATGGCAGATTTACTACAGGAGACGGCGGACATACTACAGGAGATGGCGGACATACTAAAGGAGACGGCGGACATACTACAGGAGACGGTGGACTTACTACAGGAGACGGCGGACTTACTACAGGAGACGGCGGACATACTAAAGGAGAAGGCTGACATATTAAAGGAGACGGCGGACATACTACAGGTGATGGCGGACTTACTACAGGAGACGGCGGACTTACTACAGGAGACGGCGGACATACTACAGGAGACGGCAGACATACTAAAGGAGACGGCGGACATACTACAGGAGACGGCGGACTTGCTACAGGAGACGGCGGACTTGCTACAGGAGACGGCAGACATACTAAAGGAGACGGCGGACATATTAAAAGAGACAGCGGACTTACTACAGGAGACGGCAGACTTACTACAGGAGACAGTGGATTTACTACAGGAGATGGGGACTTACTACAGGAGACGGCGGACTTACTACAGGAGACGGCGGACTTACTACAGGAGATGGTCAGAGACGGTGGACATACTACAAGAGACGGTCAGAGAACTTTCAGAAATGCACAGCTTTGCAGTTGTATACCAGCTCAGGGTTTAGGATAGCATTCAGGCAGTCTATGGGGGAAGGACATACCTGGCCAGCTGGGCTCTTCATACACTTTTAGAGGTCTGGGGTGGGACTCCCACTCAAATCTCCTTCTACAGCCGCTCCTTCCTGAGTACACAGACTGTATGGGGCGGGGTCAGAGCTTTAGTGGAGCTCCTGGCCCCGCCCCTTTCTGCTGGCTTGGGAATACAGGGGGGTGGGGCTCTCAGCTCCTACTACGGCCGCTCCCTCCCGAGTACACAGGCTGCATAGGGCACATTAGCGTGTCAGTGGAGCTCCTGGCCCCACCCCCTCTCTGCTCGCTAATACTGCTCTGCTGCCTGTGTCTCCGATGCACTCTGCGGTGCCATCATCGGGGCCCCAATTTGCGGACAGTTCGGGGCAAACAGGGCAGCAAAGACAAGGCCCGGGGTAGATGCCCTGTTTGCCCCGTGTTAAAGACGGCCCTGCTCTCTGGCAGGGGATGAGGGAGGACACACAGGCACAGCTGATCTTACGGCTCCCCCTCCTTCCCCCTCCTATCTCCTGTGTGTTCCGCGGGAAATGTGAGCTCTTTAGCTTCACACTTGACTGCCCGCGGAGCACACAGGAGAGGGAGGGGGGAGAAGGGGGAGCCGTAAGATCAGCTGTGCCTGTGTGTCCTCCCTCATCCCCTGCCAGAGAGGACACACACGATCTCTGCTCAGAGCCATGAATAGCAACTCTGCTGGGCCCCCGACAGTGGCAGAATGCCGGGTCCCGTCGCAAGTGCGACTGTTGCGACCCCGGTAATTCCGCCACTGTCCTGAGGCACTGTCCATCTGGAATGTTTCTAATGACAGAATCAAAATATGCACTACCTATAAAATTGTATTGCCCACCACCGGTTTTCTTAAAGAGAAGTAAATAAAAAAATTTGCACTTCACATCATAATATCCAAAAAGGACTTTTTTTGTACTATGAATTGATAATGTGAATTTTAAGTTGAACCTGTTTGGGTTCAGCCGGTCCACAAAGTTCATCAACAACTGTGGTATACCTTTTTTAGAAAAGGAGGATTTCATCTACATACCTGTGCCACAAAACAATGTTGAGCAGGTACATACTGTAGACATTTCCCCAGGTACAGGTTTGCATATGATTAAAAAAAAGGTCAACCATCAGCCATTCCATGCTCAAAAAACATCTTTATTAAAGATCCAATCCAACAAGAGTAACAAATCCTTTACAAAATGTGTTCAAGCGTTTCAGACCTGGTGGGCTCTAGTCATATGGTTAAAAGCCCACGAGGGCTTAAACGCCTCAACACCTTTTGTATAGGATGTTGTTACTCTCAACAGCCTTAATAAAGAAGATTTTATGAGCATGGAACACCTGATTGCCGACATTTTTTAATCAGATGCTCTTCAACAGTTGGTACAACTGTGGTCTGGGCACAGGTGCTGCTCTTTTGATAGTATGATAAGTTGGATGGGTTGAAGCACTGCACTATTGTACTAGAGGTTCACATATGGTGGGGCTAACGTGGTTCCCATCGCTGTACCCTGTACCTGAAAGTAATGTGCCCAAAAAAGAAATATATTATGTGTTAAAAAAAAAAACCTATGCTATAGCTGAAAAATAATTTGCACTTTACCAGATATCCAAGTTATACCTTTGGAAATTATTGACTGCATATTCTATCAACTTGCACAGTAGTGATCATTTCAAGTATGCTGTATACTGTACTTTTTCAGGATAAATTTTACAACTATGGCTTATTGTTTGCAGAGCCACTTGGTTTTTGAGACTACCATATTTGTGTTTTCCAAGCAGGAGAATTAAGGGGCAATGAAACATACTGTAAATATATAACATTGTTCATTCTGAACAGTCACATAACTTCTATTATTTGGGTCTAAATTGTATCATTCTATAATTGCAAGCTCATTTTATTTTGTTTAATAATAATGCCCTGTACACACGATCGGACATTAATCGGACATTCCGACAACAAAATTTTTTCAGACAGATGTTGGCTCAAACTTGTTTTGCATACACACGGTCGCACAAAGTCGTTGGAAAATCTGATCGTTCTGAACGCGGTGACATAAAACACGTACATCGGGACTATAAACGGGGCAGTAGCCAATAGCTTTCATCTCTTAATTTATTCTGAGCATGTGTGGCACTTTCTGTGTTAGAATTGTCCACACACGGTCGGAATTTACGCAAGCGGATTTTGTTGTCGGAAACTTTTATAGCCTGCTCTCAAACTTTGTGTGTCGGAAATTCCGATTGAAAAAGTCTGATGGAGCCCACACACGGTCGGAATTTCCGACAACAAGCTCCGATCGCACATATTCCGTCAGAAAGTCTGACGGTGTGTACAGGGCATAAGTGTTATAACATATATTATATATTGGACATCTCCATTAGTTGGGGAGATCCATATGTATGCATTTTATAAATTTATGTGAATATAAAAAAAGGTGATCCTATTTTTCCACAATCACGCTTCAACTAAATTTCTTTATTATTATTTCCTTCACATAATATTGTTGTGAGAGATAGGCAGTTGTAATATGAAATAATTCATGTTATTAACCATATAGGTTAACTGTTTATCAGTCCCCAATTAATTTTGCATTAATGTGTGTCTTTTCACCTGCTCCAAGTTCAGCTTTATCGTATGCATTCATTATATTAAGAGATTGTCAGGAACATTCTGCAGTAACCCTGAGATGCACAGGAGTGCGCAGGTGTGCACTGGTTGGTACCCATCCAGCTGTGAACAGACATTCGCCAGTGCACATGTGCGTGCTCAGAAGCACGCACACACGATCACGCACAGATGTGCGCAGGGCCGTCTTTAATATTGATTGGACCTGGGCAAAACTTTTCTTGGGGCCCCCCCATGCAGTTTTGCTCTCCACCTGCTCTGAGACATAGAATAAATAGCTAGACTCAAAATCAGTTTACTGAATCAGAACAGGCAGCTATTGCGATTGGTTGCCAGAGGTTACAGTGTATCATTACCGCTCACTGACTGGTTGCTAGAGGTTACAGCACACATTACGGCTCACTGATTAGTTGCTAAAGTTTACAGCACATGATTTCTGCTTGTTGACTGGTTGCTAGAGATTACTGTGGATATGACCTCAGGGGGGCATGATATACATATCAATGCCGCTGGTCGCTCCTATTTACATATGAATGCCGGTAATTTACATGTAAATACAGGGTCTGCAGGTGAGTCATCTTTACGCAACAATAGGGCAGAGCTGGGCAGCATTAGTAGCAGCACTTCACACTGAGATATTGGGACATAGCAAAGGACTAAAACCTCAAGGGAAGAGGGAAATTAAACCAGGATAGTTGGCAAGTATGAGACAGCTGCTTTGGGCCCCACAACAATGACAGGGCCCAGGGCAGCTGCCCCTTTTGCCCTGCCTTTAAAACGGCCCTGGATGTGCGCAGAAGCAAGCGGCAGCCATCGCATTGGCGCCCAATGGCCTATGTAAGTGCAGAAGCTGCACTAGTCCTTTACAGTTTGATCTGCAGCTGTTCCTGTATTCCTGCATCTGATCCTGTTGATTCCTGTGTGTGACCCGGCTTGCCCTTGGCTTCACTTGATTGCTGCCTACCTTGACCTCGGCTTGTTCTGCACTTTGCTTTGCCTTCTGATATCTGCCTGATCCTGTGTTGCCGACTCCTGCCTGTACCCTGAAGATCCCTTTGCCTGCTGTCTGCGCCTGCATCTGCCCATGCGTTACCGATCTGGCTCGTCCAACCACGCTTCCAGTTGCTACTGCTACTATCGCTATCTTCCAACCAGAAATCTGCTGTCTGCCAAATTCAGTTCCAGCTTATCATCCAACTCTGGTGACAAACCTGCCACCCATCTCTTCATCCAGCAGAGAGACCACACGGGCACCTGTACCTCACCGTACTCATGCGAACACTGTCGCAACATCAGTGGTTCTCGAGTCGGGGCTGTACGAGAGGCCTCCTTCTGCATGTCAGGCTTAGCCACAAGGTACATGACAGAATCACTGTACTGGCACCATTTCTAGATGCTAATAGCTAATCGGCAGTTTTAATTGTAGGGGTGTTTGGTTTACCTCAGCTGACACATTTCTTTGTATGTTAAAGAGAACACTAGCAGCAGATGGGCATTATCCTGACCTTAGAAGTCTTCATGATGTATGCAAGCCTTTGTATGCAATAGTAGGTTAAAATCTAATGTGGATCATTAGCTTTTCTGCCAAACAATGCATATAAAGCCAAAATAAATTCTAGATTTTCTGAACTACTTAAGGGGAACTTGTTTTGGTCACTACTGCGTATGTTTCACCTTCCCTGGGAAAAAGATAGTCCAAATGGCAGGTTTTTCTTAAAATCTGACTTGTAGCAAGTTTTATATAAAAGGTTGCATGGAAATCAAATAAACAAAACAGAAAATAAATCCTTGCCGTTCAGGCACTAACTAAACATTTCAGGTTCCTAACTCACAGGTGAAGGGCTTCTCCCAGTCACCCACAAAACAAAGATAATGCAAACCTTTTTCTCTCTCACAAAGCAAATTTCTCATCAGTAGCTCTCTCAGGTTTTAGCTTCCTCACTCCCAGGCCAAGAGCAATCTCCTGCTCCAGTCCTGCTTTATTTATACCACCTGTTGGTGGACACAAGTGGATCACAAAATCTGGTCCGGAACTAACCCTGTCAAGGTTGCATTGTTTGGAGAAATGTGGAAGTGCATTGCAGGGCAGACGCTGCATGTGGTAGAAGCATGGTGTGGGGTACTACAGACACTAACACCCCCCCTCCCCACTGAGACAGAGAAGGGCAGCACGAGAGCCGGGTTCGTGAGCGTAGAATTTCAGCAAAGAGCGGGGGTGACTGAGACTGACACAAGAAGCAGGCGGGTGGTAAATCAGTAGGACCAGTGACCAGGTAGAAGGACCGAAGACGTGTCAGGAGAGGCGGCAGGTAAGTGAAACCACGGTTAGAGGGGGGAGTGTGTGACAGGCAGTCGGTGAATCAGCTGGAGCACAGAGGCAGGCTGACCAGGGGAGACTAAAGGTGCTGGCAAACCCTATAGGAGACTGACAGGGACTGAGTACCCGAGTGTGGCTGAGTATCTGAGTGCTGCTAAGTGACTGAGTAACTGTTGAGTATCTGTGTATTGTTGAGTACCTGTGTATTGTGTGAGTATTCTGAGTACCTGAGTATTGTGTGTGTATTGGGAGGCCCTTAGTATTGTGTGTGTATTGTGAGTACCTGTGTATCGTGAGTACCTTTGTAGCGTGTGTGTATTGTTAGTACTGGAGTATTGTGTGTGCACGTGGACTGTGAGTGCACGAGTGCTGTGAGTGCACATGGGCTGTGAGTGCATGTGGGCTGTGAGTATATGAGTGCTGTGAGTGCACATGGACTGTGAGTGTACATGGGCTTTGAGTGTACGTGGGCTGTGAGTGCACGTGGGCTGTGAGTGCATGTGGGCTGTGAGTGTACATGGGCTGTGAGTGCACGTGGGCTGTAAGTGCACGTGAGCTGTGAGTGTATGTTGGCTGTGAGTGCACGTGGGCTGTGAGTGCATGTGGGTGTGAGTGCACGTGGGCTGTGAGTGCACGGGGCTGTGAGTTCCTGTGTATTGTATTGTTGAGCACCTGTGTATTGTTGAGTATTACTGTCAGGAAGCTAGTTGCTAGTTAATTTGGACAGGGTATAATCCTCAATCCCCATCAAATTAGTAGGTATGATGCCCGGCGGGTGTGGAGATGCGACTCGGTGTACATCTTGCGGCATGTATGCGTTCCTTGAGGGTGAATACTGCTGTGCAAAATGTAAGAACATTGTTTCCCTGGAAGCCCAGGTTCTGAATCTAGGGAAGCAACTGTCAACACTGAGAAGACCCTTCATACTAAAGGAGAGTTGGGATCTTACCCGGCAGGTGCCAGCACAGAGGTGGGTGGAGATAAAGAGGGGCAGGCACCAAAGCAGAGTAAATGGGTGACAGTCAGGAAGGGTAGAGGGAAAGTGCCAGGGAGGCTGGTCACCTGACTGCTCCCACCAAGTCCCTTCCCGTGTCACCTGACTGCTCCCACCAAGTCTATATTTTGTTGTACAAATATCACACTGAATAAAGAAGTCTCTTACCATCCCCACCTTTTACCCAAATCATAGCTGTCTAATCATGACCCAAATATCTCCATCCTGTCATATCCATCCCCCTGATGAAGACACGTGACCCCCTGTGTCGAACACGCGTAGGGGAGGGGCCAGGACGGACGAAAAAGCACACAGCTGAGCTGGGAGAAAACACATACCCTGCGGCATACTAACTAGCGGTTTTACACAGCGTTTTGTTGTCTGGTGCACAGCGGCACCAGAAGAATGTGAGTACCCCTCTGTGGGAAGTGATTTTATATTTAATAAAATAGTGTTTGATAGTATTACACTATGTAGTCTCTCTTCATTTTATGATTGGATGTCTATGGAGCCTTTCAACCCAGAGTGAGGGGAGATCGCATCTATTATACCTTGCAGAGCCCAATGAGTGGCTACCAAGCGTGATTTGACATAGCTAGCCACTGTGTCACACGCTCTGAGGTGAGCGCAATCACTTTGGGGGGTTACCAGAATATATCACGATTGTTTGCAGCACTTTGAATTTATTGCACTGGATGTTTTGGATTTCGCTGGACACAGATGCACTTTTGATTTGGACATTTTATGGACACTAAAATATGGAGATCACTGAGCGCAGATTATATTAACTGCGTTTAGGAAGCACTGAGCACTTTCATGCTATTTCAATTTTATGTTATCTGATTTCTTGCATGCTGCACTAGATGCGAGAAATTGCATGTTGTCTGATACATCACTTGATTAAGTTTGCTTTGGCGTTATTGTACATGCACATTGCACTTTAATTGTTTGATATGTAAGCACAATGTAGAAGTTAATGTGCACTATATGTATAGGAAGTTCATTTATTTATTCGATATCTATATATTAGTGATCTTTGCCACCATTTTTTAGATTATCAAGGGCAGCGCAAACATTTCTTACATATCCCATATCCATTCATCTACATGATACAGGAGTTGATCAGAGACTGTGCTTATATGATACAGGAGTTGGTCAGAGAGTGTGTTGACATGATACAGGAGTTGGTTAGAGAGTATGCGGACATGATACAGGAGTTGGTTAGAAAGTATGCGGACATGATACAGGAGTTGGTCAGAGACTGTGCGGACATGATACAGGAGTTCGTCAGAGAGTGTGAGGACATGATACAGCCGCTGAGAAATGTGCATGGCTTAAATTGTGTAGCTGTAGCCCTGTAGGGGCTGCTGAGTATAATGGTCCGTCTGTCACCCTGCCCAGCCAGGCACACACTTTTTCACAATAAAGCAGTCCTAGCATTTTGTTTGTTTGTTTTATTGAAGGGATATTAAACTTGGCTATGGATGGGGACTCATGAGATGCCCAGGTGATCAAACATTGGGACTCTATATACATTGCTGCACATCACTTCCTATCTTCTGAGTATCGCTACATGCTCTTCCTGTACACCGCTTCCTCTCTTCTGAGTATCACTCCATACCCCTCCTGTACATCGCTTCCTGTGCCACACCGATCATTCCCGACTGTCACTGGACATCCATGTGTGCAGGAGTGACAGGGGGTCTTGAGCACACTCTGCTTCTGCCCAGAACGCGCTCTGTCTCTCCTGTGCGCGCACCTTGCTGCCTGGCCAAGGGGAGTGTAGAGGTGGGCGGGGAGTCTGGTAACGTCAGGACTCCGCCCACAGAGCACCAGAAAATAGACTCGTCCACTGATTCTGGAGTTTTGCGGGCTCCATCTGCAGAAGGGGGTTACATTTCGAAGGTAGGGATACATGCAGGAGGCATGTATATACATAAAGATTATTAGTATGCCATTGCTTTAAAAATGATGAGTGTGGGTTTACATCCACTTTAATAACAATATAAATTTTTGTTCAGACACTTAATAGTATACCACAATAATCTCCTTAATCTATAGTGATTACCAGTGTATAAATATCTCCCAATTAAATTAATAATTAAATATAATTTATAAAAAAAAATACAAGTATAATTATACAATTACATACAAAACTGGAATTACTGGTGATGAATATTTCACACACACAGAATCAAAGACATCATTGCAAAAGGAAGGTAATTTCTTTTAAATTTCAAAGACAAAACCTGGGACAGCTACAACCAACCATAAAAGGGTGATCAACCGTGCTTTAAAATGTTAAAACTAAGAATCCTGAACACTCTTAAGACAATTTCTTACTCTCTGCGGCTGGAGGAGAGAAGGAAACGTATCTTGAAGAGCTAAATTAAAACTCTATTAATTCAAAATAAATTCACTAGATCTGTTAAAGTAGGGTGGGCAATAAACAATTTTCCTGGGAAACCAATAGCCAATTCCACTGTAGTACAGATCTAAACCTAATTTACTGTATATTACTAAATACTGTATAATAATAATTTACCCATACACAATTTCAACATATAACATAGACAGACTATGTAGGAAAGCTTTAGTAAATAAATTGCCCTGCACACTGTAAATAAGAATATCAAGAGATAAGCAATAAAAATATAATCCCTATATTTTTGGGAGCAAAAAGGTTAGTCAGTATCTCACCACTGCTTTGAGAGGGAAGGTGTGCAATGTATTAAGAGCATAGATGGTTAGTTCCGGCAGCAAAGTCTATATGGGGCATGGTCAACGGGCAAAAGCCTTTTCAATCATCCAGAAAGTGTATCAGCAAGTGGGATGGATCTACATCAGGGGAGATTGTTTTTTATTTTTCAGTAAAGTATTTTTCAAAAACTGGTGTACTGCCTTAGTACACATTTTTGGTGAATGGGTAGGGGTACTATGTACACCATACTCATTGACATGGGGGGGGAAAGATCTGGGGGCGCCCTTGTTAAAAGGGGCTTCCAGATTTCGCTAAGCCCCCCACCCACTAACCCCCACAACCATAGCCCAGGGTTGTGGGGAAGAGGCCCTTGTTTGGGTCTGGTATGGATTTGCAGAGGGACCCCACGTCTTTTTTTTACATCTTGGTGTGGAGTTCCCCTTAAAATTCACACCAGATCTGAAAAGCCTGTTATGGATGGGGGGGGGGACACCCCACGCAGTTTTTTTTCAGAATTTTTTATTACTGACATTCTTTTGTTTACATTTCAGCTCTTAGCAGGGAAGCCCGCTGACAGCTCGGTTGTTAAGGAAGCAGCAGCCGGCATTCTGACCCGCTGCTTAAGATCCAGCTATCCTTCACACAGAATTTGAAATCGGTTGATCATTTTTCGACTGATCCAACTTCGAATCGTTCCAAAGATTTGCATTTCGTTAGAAATTTAATGAAAACAAAACTAAACAAATTTCCGAAAACAAATAAACAAAATGAAATTAGTAACATAACAAAACTATCCGAAAAAAAAAAATTCTGTTCTGCATTTCTACTGCAGCTTGACATTGCATGCAATTGCTGAGCCTGTGATCTACTAGAACTCCCAGATCTTTTTCCATCCTTTATTCCCCCAAAGGTTATCCCCCAATGAGTAACTTGTGTTTATATTCTTAGTCCCCAAGTGAATTTCTTTACATTTTTCAAAATTACTGTAAATCTCATTTGCCTTTTAGTTGCCCACCCCTTTATTTTATGGAAGTCTTCTTGTAATGTTTCAGTATCCTGCAGTGAAATGATTGCCCTACATAGCTTTGTATCATCAGCAATCACTGATATTGAGCTTTTTATACCAACCTCTCTATCATTTATGAATACATGAAACAGAACTGGTTCCAGGGCAAAGCCTTGGGGTACCCCATTTTCCACTCCTGAACATGAATGCTTTATGATGCCTCAAAACAAGCTACAGACTAATGCACGAAGTTGATCAGTCTGCAGTTTGTTTTGAGGCACCATAAAGCACACACACACACACACACTGTTTAATCACTTGTTTTGTGTAGGGGGAACAAGGAAAGCAACTATACTTACCCTATTTCTCACACCCTGGCATTCTGAGCCCCTCTCCCTTTTTCTGACCATCTGTGGTGGGCCCTCAGTACTCTTACTTTCAATGTAGTGCCTTTTACCAACACTAGAGCACTGATGAGGATTGCCTTTGGGGAACTGGTCACGCAGCTAGGAGAAAGCCTGTGGAAACAACAAATAAGGTAAGTACAATTACCGTATTTATCGGCGTATAACACGCACCGGTGTATAACACGCACCCCAAGTTTAGGAGGGAAGTTTAACCACTTGACCACTGGGCACTTAAACCCCCTTAATAACCAGACCAATTTTCAGCTTTTGGTGCTCTCACATTTTGAATGACAATTACTCAGTCATGCAACACTGTATCTATATGAATTTTTTGTCCTTTTTTTCACACAAATAGAGCTTTCTTTTGGTGGTATTTAATCACCGCTGGGTTCTTTATTTTTTGCGCTATAAAAGAAAAAAGACCGAAAAATCTGTAAAAAAATAAATTTTTCTTCGTTTCTGTTATAAAATTATGAAAATTAGTAATTTTTCTATATATATTTTGGCCAAAATTTATACCGCTACATATCTTTGGTAAAAATAACCCAAATTAGTGTATATTATTTGGTCTTTGTGAAAGTTATAGCGTCCACAAGCTATGGTACCAATATCTGAAAATTGATCACACCTGAAGTACTGACGGCCTATCTCATTTCTTGAGACCCTAACATGCCAGAAAAGTACAAATACCCCCCAAATGACCCCTTTTGGGAAAGAAGACATTTCAAGGTATTTAGAAAGATGCATGATGAGTTTTTTTAAGTTGTCATTTTTTCCCACAATTCTTTGCAAAATCAAGTTTTTTTTTTTTCTTTTTTTTTTTACAAAATTGTCATATTAGCAGGTTATTTCTCACACACAGCATATGCATACCACAAATTACACCCCAAAACACATTCTGCTATTAGTCCCGAGTATGGCGATACCACATGTGTGAGACTTTTACACAGCGTGGCCACATACAGAGGCCCAACATGCAGGGGAGCACCTTCAGGCGTTCTGGAGCATCCAGGCCAATTCTGACATTTCTCTCCTACATGTAGAAATCATCATTTATTTGCTAGAAAATTACATAGAACCCCAAAACATTATATATGTTTTTTTAGCAAAGACCCTAGAGAATACAATAGCGGTCATTGCAGCTTTTTATCTCACACGATATTTGCGCAGCTATTTTTCGAACGCGTTTTTTTTGGAAAAAAAAGTTTTTTGCTTTAAAAAAAAACAAAACAGTAAGGTTAGCCCAATGTTTTTGCATAATATGAAAGATGAAGTTATGCCGAGTTAATGGATACCTAACATGTCACCTTTCAAAATTGCACACGCTTGTGGAATGGCGCCAAACTTCGCTACTTAAAAATCCCCATAGGCGACGCTTTAAAATTTTTTACTGGTTACAAATTTTGAGTTACAGAGGAGGTCTAGGGCCAAAATTATTGCTCTCGCTCTACCAATCGCAGCGATACCTCACATGTGTGGTTTGAACACCGTTTTCATATGTGGGCGGGACTTACGTATGCGTTCGCTTCTGCATGCGAGCACACGGACAGGGGCGCTTTAAAAAATTTTTTTTTTTTTTTATTGTTCATTTTACTTTATTTATTTTAGTTTGACACTTTTTTCCAAAAAAAACATTTTTTTTGATCACTTTTATTCCTATTACAAGGAATGTAAACATCCCTTGTAATAGGAATATGGCATGACAGGTCCTCTTTACAATGAGATATGGGGTCAATAAGACCCCACATCTCACCTCTAGGCTGTTCCTGAAATAAAAAAAAAAAAAAAGATCCTGGCTTCGATCGTAGCGGTGAGTCGGTAGAAGCACCGGAGGGCGGCGGGAGGGGGGGGGCGTCCCCTCTCGCCTCCCATAAGAACGATCAAGTAGTGTAACAGCTGCTATGATCATTCTTATGGTGTAGGGAATTGCCGGCTGAAAAGGATGATATCTGAATGATGCCTGTAGCTGTACCCATCATTCAGATATCCCCACACAAAGTCAAGGACGTTGTATGACGGAAGGCGGGAAGTGGTTAAAATGCTTTTTTTTTAACACAAAGTTGTCCATTTATACAATATTTCTAACACACAGCATGTACATACCAAAAATGACCCCCCAAAATAGATTCTCCTCCTCCTCCTGAGCATGGCGATACCACATGTGTGAGACTTCCACAGCCTGGCCACATACAGAGACTGGGTATGGCTGAGCATGGCTGGGTATTGCAGAGTATCGCCGAGTATGACTGGGTATGGCAGAGTATGGCTGGGTATCACCAAGTATTGCAGAGTATCGCTGAGTATGGCTGGGTATGGCAGAGTATGGCTGGGTATCACCGAGTATTGCAGAGTATGGCTGGGTATCACCGAGTATTGCAGAGTATGGCTGGGTATTGCGGGGTATTGCAGAGTATGGCTGGGTATGGCAGAGTATTGCGGGTTATGGCAGAGTATTGCAGATTTTTGTGGGGTATTGCAGAGCATGGCTGGGTATGGCAGAGTATGGCTGGGTATTGCGGGATATTTCAGGGTATGACAGAGTATTGCGGGGTATTGCAGGGTATGGCAGAGTATTGCGGGGTATTGCAGGGTATGGCAGAGTATTGCGGGGTATTCCAGGGTATGGCAGAGTATTGCAGGGTATGGCAGAGTATTGCGGGGTATGGCAAAGTATTGCGGGGTATGGCAGAGTATTGCGGGGTATTTCAGGGTATTGCAGGGTATGGCAGAGTATTGCGGGGTATTTCAGGGTATTGCAGGGTATGGCAGAGTATTGCGGGGTATTTTGGGGTATGGCAGAGTATTGCGGGGTATTTCAGGGTATTGCAGGGTATGGCAGAGTATTGCGGGGTATTTTGGGGTATGGCAGAGTATTGCGGGGTATTGCAGGGTATGGCAGAGTATTGCGGGGTATTGCAGAGCATGGCTGGGTATGGCAGAGTATGGCTGGGTATCACTGAGTATTGCAGAGTATGGCTGGGTATTGCGGGATATTTCAGGGTATGACAGAGTATTGCGGGGTATTGCAGGGTATGGCAGAGTATTGCGGGGTATTGCAGGGTATGGCAGAGTATTGCGGGGTATTCCAGGGTATGGCAGAGTATTGCAGGGTATGGCAGAGTATTGCGGGGTATGGCAAAGTATTGCGGGGTATGGCAGAGTATTGCGGGGTATTTCAGGGTATTGCAGGGTATGGCAGAGTATTGCGGGGTATTTCAGGGTATTGCAGGGTATGGCAGAGTATTGCGGGGTATTTTGGGGTATGGCAGAGTATTGCGGGGTATTTCAGGGTATTGCAGGGTATGGCAGAGTATTGCGGGGTATTTTGGGGTATGGCAGAGTATTGCGGGGTATTGCAGGGTATGGCAGAGTATTGCGGGGTATTTTGGGGTATGGCAGAGTATTGCGGGGTATTTTGGGGTATGGCAGAGTATTGCGGGGTATTCCAGGGTATTGCGGGGTATTCCAGGGTATGGCAGAGTATTGCGGGGTATTCCAGGGTATGGCAGAGTATTGCGGGGTATTGCAGGGTATGGCAGAGTATTGCGGGGTATTGCAGGGTATGGCAGAGTATTGCAGGGGTATTGCAGAGTATTGTGAGGTATTCCAGGGTATGGCAGAGTATTGCAGGGGTATTGCAGAGTATTGTGGGGTATTCCAGGGTATGGCAGAGTATTACAGGGGTATTGCAGGGTATGGCAGAGTATTGTGGGGCATTGCAGAGGGAATTGCAGAGTATTCCACAGCATTGCAGGGCATGCAGAGTAGTAGGGATGGCTGAGCATGGATGGATGGATGGCTGGATGTCTCTGTGCAGCGCTGTGGGCACTACAGATGCAGCCCACAACGCTGCAGCCATCCATCCATCCGCCTCTCCGGTCACTGTGTACCAATCGGTACACAGGAGGGGAGGAGAGGGGGAGGAGAGGAACCGGCGTCATCAGATGACGCCGGTTTGTTTACATGTGATCGCTCCGTCATTTGACGGAGCGATCACATGGTAAACGGCCGCGATCAGCGGCCATTTACCGGGATCCGTGATGCGCCGGGTCCTCTGGACCCGGCGGTCACGGATGCTCTCGAGTGCGCGCCCTAGGGGGCGCGCGAGAGCAGAATTCTGGGAGGACGTCCCTGGACGCCCTCCCAGAGTTAAACAACCGCCCTGTAGCCGTCATTTGGCTATGGGCTGGTTGTTAAGTGGTTAAGGAAAAAACTTACATTTAAATGCCCATCAATGCAGCCTTATCAGTGTCCATCTGCAGCCTTGTCCATCATTGCAAACTTGCCCAGTGTCCATCTGCAGCCTTGCCCAGTGTCTTTTCAGCATTGCCCAGTGTCTTTTCAGCATTGCTCAGTGTCTTTTCAGCATTTCCCAGTGTCTTTTCAGCATTGCACAGCCTCATTGCAGGCTGATTATTTAAAATTGGTGCTGATCTCCACTGACTGTGAGCGGAGCGAGCGCCGACACACACATAGCCGAGTGTACTCAGCTTCTCTCACAGTCCCGCCCAGTCCCCCCCCTATGATAGACATAACACAGGTCCAATGGAGTTACTGGGCGTGACTGTGAGAGGAGCTGAGTAGACTTCGCTATTTGTATGTTGGCAACGCTTGCTCCGCTCCACTCACAATCTGCGGGGTTCGGCATATAACACGCACCCACGATTTCCCCCTGATTTTAAGGGGAAAAAAGTGCGTGTTATACGCCGATAAATACGGTATTTTTGATGTACTGCATAGACAAAACAAGCATTTTGGCATGCCCGGGCATTACAGAATCTACCTTTCCCCAGCCCCATATCTATAATGTTACAGACAGGGCTTTTTTTCAACAGGAACGTGGGGGATCGCAGTTCCGCCACCTCCAGAACTGATTGGCAAGGGGTGCTGAGGTGTGCTAGAGGGTCTATTGATGCTGGGATCTATTTTTGCAGAGTAAGGGGGTCTATTATTGCTGGGGAGATCTTCTGTTGCTCATTGGGAATCTATTGTTGCTGGGGGTCGGTCTTATGTTGCTGGGGGGGGGGGGGGGGTCAGTCGTTGCTGGGGGGAAAGGGTCTATTGATGCTGGCTGCTGAGGAATCTATTGTTGCTGGAGTGGATCTATTTTTGCAGGGGGGTCTATTGTTGCTGGGGAGGTCTATTGTTGCTAGTGGGGGGATCTATTTTTCCTGGGGGTGGGTCCTATGTTGCAGGGAGTCAATTGTTGCTAGATCTATTTTACTGCCTTTCTTGTTATCATTAACGAATTCCATACAAAATACTTAGCACCACAAAATGATACTTGGCTCTGTATTCTCTAAAAGGGGTGGTACTGGGAGGTGGGTAAGAGGTAGAACCAAGGAATGGTGCTTGGAGGTGGGTGGGGGGTGGAGTCAAGGGTTGACTCAGAAGGGAGGAGTTCCTGCACCTATTCTCTGAGAAAAAAAGCCCTGGTTACAGACCATTTTGGAGATCACATATTTGAGACCTGTTCATCATATTAATCGTCTGTGTCAGTCGAGATCACGTGTTACCTTGTCAAAGGCTACTCTTTAATTAGGTAGATGTCTCTCTTCTAATAATGCTGTAATAAAATGCAGTAAATCTACCGCACACACCCTCCATTCTGGATGACATTCAAATCTGCATACTGTACATTCTTCCAGTCACCTAGCAAAGATTAACATTTTATTGCTGTTGTCGGCCTGCTGTAAATTTAGTGATGATGATTGTTAAAGATGTTATTAACCAGTTTTTATTAGTGTTATAATTCACAGGGAAAAAAAAACATGCCCTGTGGCCACTACCCTTCTATATAAATAAGCAGTTTAACCTCTGCTGTTAAAGCTGAACTCTAGGTGTGATTTTTTTTTTCTTCAAATATAATATTTATTAACACCCACAACGGGCGAAAACAGGCCATAACATTCAGTACATCTAGTCAGTGAGTATCACAAGTACAAAGCTGGCACATACATCAGACAACAATATTAATGTTATATTGATTCCAAAACAGCCATCCTTGAAAAGTAACTGAGATATAAATAGGGAATCCAGCAGATGCTGCCATTTTCCGTCTGCTAGAAGTAACGCAAAGTGGACTAAGGTGGTAGACCTGAAGCCACTCGTAACCAGTTTCCTATATTCAACGACTAAACTTGAATGGAAAAGAAAGTGAAACAAAGAGGAGAGAAAGAAAAAAAGAGGAGGAGAGCGGGAAGGGTAAAATGCAAGGGGGGAAGGGATGTGAAGGAGGGGGGGGGTCCGGGTAGCGTTGACTCCGGATAGCCTGGGCGCTCAGGGAGTAGTGCTCACGTGTGACATCAGTTTCCAAGAAGGGCCAAACCCTCCGCAGAGAGGACAAATTGTTTCCAAAGTCTCCAAGTTTTAGAGTATTTTTCCTGCTGGTGTTGAGCAGTTAATATTAAGCCCTCCATTCTACTAACATCTTCCACCTTATGTAGCCAGTCAGCCGCCGTTGCCGGTAGTTGTTGCTTCCAGTGGAGCGGGATGCAGGACTTTGCAGCGTTCAGGAGGTGTCGTATAATAGATTTTTGATAACGTTTGGCAGATATGTTAGATGCATGTAGTAAGAAAAAGGCCGGGTCACCAGGAATCTTGTATTCCATGAACTTTTGAGTAACGTCCCGGACTGTTGCCCAGAAATGGGTTCATTTAGGGCAGGACCAAAATATGTGGAGTAACGTTCCTCTGTCCCCCTGGCATCGCCAACAATGGTCAGTAGTGTCAATGTAGTATTGATGCAGGAGGTGGGGGGTGAGGTACCATCTTGTCAGAAGTTTGTAGTTGGTCTCTTGAATTTTCGTGCAGACCGATGATTTCGAGGCAAATCTGAGTATGTGTTGTATTTGGGCAGGTGTAAATTTACACTGTAGATCCTGTTCCCATTTATCCAAGAACGGTAAGTGTGGTGGGGAAGCCGGATTGTTCAATAAGGAGTACGTCTTGGATAGAACCTGTGTTTGAGTGCCCTCTTCAGAACACTATTCCTCGAGTGTCGTCAGGGGACGATCTAAGCTCTGTAATTTAGGTAAAGTATATGAGAAAGTGTCACAGCTGAAGTGCTGGCCAGAAGGGCAATTTAAAGGGGCCAGATTCCGTCAGCAATTCATCTATGGTTGGCCACCTGCCATGCGTTATAAAATGGAACGCCGGGGTTCCGCCTTAACCGCACAATAAACTGCAATATTGAGCGGTACCAAGGGTACTAGAGAAGGGGCTTCATGTTGAAAGAACATACGTCGACGCAACCTCCGTGTATCCCAAAGGCCCTATGGCAATGTAGGTCAGCCCCCTTCTCCGGCCATCACTACATAAGGGGGGTGGGTCCTCCCCAGCCCCAGGTATAATAATGAGGTTCTCTCTCCCTTTGACTTAGCGAATGGGAGGGAGGAGTCATCCGCGTCCGGGCCAGTCCACCCGTCCAACATGTGCGAGCGTGAGTGGTCAGGGCACTCTTAGTCTTGTCATTAGTGAATCAACGTTATATCGATAGCATGGAGATCGAGCACATTTAACATTACAGAATGCATATTTGTAACTGAAACATCCTGGAAAAAATTAGCAGTAAGGTTAATCAACACAGACTGTCTAAAACATAAAGGCACTAAGACCTTTCAGTAGCTTGGTAAGAAAAGAGCCGGGCAGTCAGTTAGCAACTTCCAGTTGCATTAGTTCCAATGGGTTCCTCAGCAGCATTTAGGGGGTGATGGAACATACCTATCCATGGAAGGATGCAGGGAGTGCATATGGGAGGGGAAGTAATGTTAGCTAGAGGGGAGCGTTATGGTGGATAGCAGCGGTAAGAACTTTAGCACTCATGTGGGCCCACTGGGGCCTGCCTTCCTAAAGCCTGCCTGGATCTCTGTGGCTGGGGCTGGGCACTCCTCCAGGGTGCCGCCGAGCCCAAACGGCCGGTCGGTTGCAGTAGGAACTGTAACCAGTCTGGTTCCGGGATGGGCTCTGAGTCCAAAAAGTGGAAAAAACCCAGCAGGTCTCCCGGTGTGCAGAGAGTAAATGAGCGCTGATCTCTCCGAAAGGTAACAGAGAGAGTATCCCCATCTATATGTAGCGTCGAGCTGGCAGGCCAGGTCAAGGACCGGGCGTAGCAATGCTCGTTGGTGAAGTGGCCTTGGAGAGGTCAAGCAGAATTATGGATCTGCCTGCCAGGGGCCGAGGCCAGGTCAGCGGGAAAAGTGTCATCGGATAGTATCCAGAAGTTTGCCACCACTGTCTCTGCTAAGTCTTCAGGCCCCGTGGCCTGCAGCAGGCCCTGAAGCCGCAGGTTGTTGTGACTGCTCATGTCCTCCATGTGGAGCTGTAGGGTCACCGCCGCTCGTGTATGAGTGTCCTGGTGGGATTCAAGGGTGGTCACCTGTTGTTGCAGGGTCTCCAAGGATGTTTCCCTGGTGGTTAGCCGAGATGAAAGGGATTGAACATCCCGTTTAATGCCAAGAAAGTCTTTGCGGTGCTGCTCCTCCAGTCAGCCGATAAAGGTTTCTTTATCTGCCTTAGTTGGTAATGCATGGAGCAGTGCCCGCAGCTCCGAGTCCACACACAGGGTTAGCGGTTGGGAGGAGGGGCACGGGACAGAGCGGGAAGCTGTTGGGGAGTCTGAGTAGGAGTCCAAGTTTACTGAGGCAGCTGGAGAGACTAGGTGAGTAATAGAGTCTGGGGAGTCCTGCAACGGTCATCTTGGGAGCGGGGAAGGATGCTTGAGACTTCGGGAAGAATCTAGCTATTTTCCCGTTGCCTTTTGCAATTTTTGCTGTCTGGTTGCTTCTCTTCACCTTCTTCTTTCTGGTAGAGGGCATGCCATAGTTATGTAGTGAGATAGGCTGGGGTAATCAGGGGAGAACCAGGAGCTCAGGCAATTCATGTCCTTATTCAGCCATGTCCAGGCCACGCCCCCCTAGGTGTAATCTTAATTGTATACTGAACACTGGTTCAGCTTGGTCCAACGTAAGCATGCATAGGTCTGTAGCAAGGTCCATAAAGACATGGATGAGCAAGTTTGGGGTGGAGGAACTGCACAAAGTCCTGACTTCAACCCGATAGAACACCTGTCGGAGACTGGGAGCCAGGCCTTCTCGACCACATCAGTGCCTGACCTCACAAATGCGCTTCTGGAAGAATGGTCAAACATTCCCATAGACACACTCCTACACTTTGTGGACAGCCTTCCCTGAAGAGTTGAAACTGTTATAGCTGCAAAGGGTGGGCCAACTCAATATTGAACCCTACAGACTAATAGGGCGTACACACGGTCGGACTTTGTTCGGACATTCCGATAACAAAATCCTAGGATTTTTTCCGACGGATGTTGGCTCAAACTTGTTTTGTCTACACACGGTCGCACAAAGTTGTCGGAAAATCCGATCGTTCTAAACGCGGTGACGTAAAACACGTACGTCGGGACTATAAACGGGGCAGTGGCCAATAGCTTTCATCTCTTTATTTATTCTGAGCATGCGTGGCACTTTGTCCGTCGGATTTGTGTACACACGATCGGAATTTCCGACAACGGATTTTGTTGTCGGAAAATTTTATCTCCTGCTCTCCAACTTTGTGTGTCAGAAAATCCGATGGAAAATGTCCGATGGAGCCCACACACGGTTGGAATTTCCGACAACACGCTCCGATCGGACATTTTCCATCGGAAAATACGACCGTGTGTACGGGGCATAAGACTGGGATGCCATTAAAATTCATGTGCGTGTAAAGGCAGGCGCCCCAATACCAATAACATAAACTAGGCAATCACTACTGTGACCCCCACTGCACACTGACTACAAAGGGTTGCTTAGTTGTTACTGCCGCCATTCACAGGATGCCCTTCTCTTTTTTTTTTGTCAGTGAATGAAAGACATATGAATGGACGAGGTGGAGATCACTATGCCACTACCCTTCCTCTCCACCATGTCTAATCAGAGAAAGCCTTGTATTCAAAGGTATTTTGTTAATAACGGCAGCGCCAAGTAAGTGACCCCCAGGACCTTGAAGTTCACAGTTTTCACAGTAGCAGTACATGTGAGGCTCTTTCTCTGTATAGGTTATTTACACACTGACTTACCTAATGTGAAGGAAAAAGAGAGCCTCCTCAGACCCTGACAGATGGCATGTGTTGCATTGTCCATTCCTTGGTTTCCTGTCAGGTGGATGGGTGGACACACAGAACAGTTTCCATAAACTTCATGGTACTGGATACTGGAGAGGTGATTTCCAGTTACCCATTTTAGGCAAGGCCGAAAAAAGACGTAAGTTCAACAAGTCCAACCTATGTGTGTGATTATATGTCGATATTTCATTGTATATCCCTGTATGTTGTGGTCGTTCAGATGCTCATCCAATAGTTTTTTTAAATTATTGATGCTCCCCGCTGAAACCACCGCCTGTGGAAAAGAACTCCACATCCTCACCGCTCTTACAGTAAAGAACCCTCTACGCAGTTTAACCACTTCAATACAGGGCATTTTCACCCCCTTCCGGCCCAGGCCAATTTTCAGCTTTCAGCACTGTAATATTTTAAATGACAATTGCGCGGTCGTGCTAAGTTGTACCTAAATTAAATTTTGATCATTTTTCCCCCACAAATAGAGCTTTCTTTTGGTGCAATTTGATCACCTCTGCGGTTTTTATTTTTTGCGCTATAAACAAAAAAAGACTGACAATTTTGATAAAAACACAAATTTTTTTTTATTTTTTACTTTTTGCTATAATAAATATCCCAATTTAAAAAAAAAAAAAATTCTTCCTCAGTTTAGGCCGATATGTATTCTTCTACATATTTTTGGTAAAAAAAAAATCACAATAAGCATATACTGATTGGATTGTGCAAAAGTTATAGCGCCTACAAAATGGGTTATTGATTTATGGCATTTTTATTATTATTTATTTTTCTACTAGTTTACTACTTTAGCGCCTTAAGGCGATTTAGTTCGCATTTGCAGCGCTCTACAAATCTTCATTCATTCATACTAGTAATGGCAGCGATCTGCGATTTTTATGGGGAGTGCGACATTGCAGCGAACACATCAGATACTTTTGACACTATTTTGGGACCATTGACAATTATACAGCGATCAGTGCTATAAATAGTCACTGATTACTGTGTAAATGTCACTGGCAATCAAGGGGTTAAATGTGTTACCTAGGGAGTGATTCTAACTGTGCGGGGGGGGGACGACTGATGAGGGAAGGAAACTGATCGCTGTTCCTATATATCAGGAACACACGATCGGTCTCCTCTCCCCTGACAGGACGTAGATCTGTGTGTTTACACACACAGATCCACATCCCTGCTCTGTGACAAGCAATCGCGGGTGCCCGGCACATCGGCTCCTGAGTAGTGCGGCAGGCCCCCTACAATGCCGGGAAGCCGAGGACGTCATATGACGGCCGCCCGGAGGGACAGCGTGTTCCTGCGGCCGTCATGTTACAATGGCTGGGATGGGAAGTGGTTAAGGTGGTTAAGTTAAGGTTTCTTCTAATTTTAGTGAATGGCCGTGTGTCTTATAAAATTACCTTTCGCGGAAAAGTTTTATCCCTATTGTGGGGTCACCAGTACGGTATTTGTATATTGAAATCATATCCCCTCTAAAGCGTCTCTTCTCCAGAGAGAACAAGTTCAGTGCTTGTAACCTTTCCTCGTGACTAAGGTCCTCCAGTCCCTTTATTAGCTTTGTTGCCCTTCTCTGGACCCTCTCCAGTTCCAGTACATCCTTCCTGAGGACTGGTACCCAGAACTGGATGGCATACTCCAGGTGCGGCCGAACCAGAGTCTTGTAGAGTGGGAATGTCTCTTTTTTGACCTGCCTATAATTTGGAAGTCACAACTGCTTTTTAGTACCAATACATGATGGTTGTAAGTGAACACACCTTATAAAGTGTTCTTTATTTCTTAGTTTTTATATATTTTTTTAGGGAGGTTGAGCTGATTATTTCCACCACACAACTGCTGGTGAGTACATTTCCATTTGGTGAAGGTACATAAGGTGAACAACATTGGATCAACTTCATCGATATAGAAGACGTTTCGTTTATTTGGATTTTGGAATTGTCATGAACTTTGTATCAGGTTCATATCACATTGTTGATATTTTGGATATTTTGGATGTGTTTTATTTTCTCATATGTGTTTCTATGATATTATATGTTAATAACATGGTTGCATGGAATATATGTATTACCCTCCAACACTAGGATGCTAGGAAAATGTAGTGTTTGGCTTGCTATGTAGCAAGGGTCTGTTCATGGTTTTCAGGGTGGTGAGATTGATTACTTCCCCTTATCTCTGTTGTGAACCTTCCAGAGTTCAGGAAGGGAAATTCAAATCTCTCACCTAAATGTTTACTGCCCTCTGGCCAATCCTTGGGGGGTCCCGATAGGTGGTCAGAGAGGAAGTAAATAGGCTGGAACCTGTTCAGACTTTTTCTTCCCTGAAGAAAGTAGAGCTGTGTGCTTTAGGGGGCTGTTTGCTCTGAAGCTTTCCCTGCTGGACTGGCTGCTGGTGCTGGACTACTTTCCCTTGGGCAGAGTGCATGGACTTGTTCTCAATTGGGACCAGTGATAAAGCCAAACCCTCCATACTGTAGTTTATTCATGGTCCCCAGCTGTGGATGTCTGAACTGCCTACGTATTTGTGCTACCAATTTACTTTGTGGCCCCAGCTGCACAAATCTCGAATGCTCTAATCAGTTTCTTATAGTAATGCCTACCTATCTTGTGGTCCCCAGCTACAAGAACGTAAACTGCTTCAATTTATCTTTGCTAAATGTGCTCAACCATTCTCCTGGTCCTCAGATTGGAGTGAAAGACTGTGTTGCTTCTAACTAGTGGAGAGGTGCCCTCTGCTAAATCTGTGCCTTATATTCTCCTGGTCCACAGCTGGGAGTGAAAAAAACTGTTGCTACTACCTAGAAAAGTGTCCTTGGAGGCATTTTGGAGTATCCCATACCCTATTGTCCTCCCCAGTTACAAGTTATTTATTATTAAACCTCAAAAAGACATCCCCCCTAGCTGATTACTGAACTGGTGTGAATGGATTGTAGCTGTGTGGTGGGGATATTGGCTATATGCTATATGTAATCAATCTCACCTGAATGCATCTTTAAATAACCCGTGTTACTTAACCCATGTCTCCCGCATTTCCCCAGTAAACAGACATGACCATACTTACGTCCTTATCTCAGCATGACTGCCGCCAAGCAATTTGAGGCTTCTTTTATTCACACACAAACAGGAAGTCACAAACTGGAAGGCCTGCCTCCAACAGCCAATCGCCTCCTACACAGGATGTGACCTCACAGGATATGACCAAATAAGGGTATGACCAAATAAGGATATTACAACACAGGATGTGAATGTCAACACAGGAGAAATTAATTTATACAACAACCAATGAAACAATGACTACAATTCCTGCTGATGGGAGCTTATCTGCATAAACATGTTGATCAGGCATACAGGGGTGACACGAGCGCACATCCGCTAAACCGATAATGTGTTTGTAGAGTGAACACATCCTCCCCAGACGATAGTTCTGAGCATTGCACAGGGGCCCTTCGCTGGTGGACATATCCTCACTCCGCAAACACCTCTCTTAAAAACAACAGGAAATTTTCCACTACCTAATGGATCTCAACGAGCGTCAGTCTGCCCCAGTCAGCTCTTTAGAGCGGGTTGCGGGAGAACTAACTCCGGGAGACACTGTGACAACACATATTAAAATATATCTTCATAAAATTTCCACAACAGCTGTGTCCCTGGCTGCCTCTTCACTGCTTGGAAAAGAACATGTCTAATTTATTAATTTATCACTGTACTTGTGCATACCTCCCAACTTTTTGAGATGGGAGTGAGGGACACCTATTAGCAAATGTATGTAGGCATAGGATACACCCACGGCCACGCCCCCTTAAAGGAGAATTATACAAACAAATTATTAGTTAAACCCACAAGTGCTTTATTTTTACCACTACTATTCCTTTATATTGGCTTTTGACGTTTTCAAATGCAGCAATTTAGTAATTGAATGAAAGATTTAGCACTGGGAAACACTTTTTGAAAGGTAAATAGTGCTTTTTTTTTATACAACTATATAGATCAGACCAAAATGAGGGACATATGAGGAGGAATGAGGGACAGACAAAAAAACAAACAAAAAAATACAGCAGAATTCCAGGTATGGATATTTAACATAGTTGCATTGGTCCAGTTTATGCATATAGCATACCTGTGGGATCCTTTAGAAGCTGGAAATCACTGTAAAAGAGACACCACTAGTCCAGTGATCTCCATGACCTTCTGGGTCCCTTGGTGAGCAGCTGTCCTGTTGCATTCTGAACACAGAAGGTCACCCCCCAAACATTTACCATTTAGAGATCTCTTTGCGTCTTCCAAATGAATGCAAAAGATTCTCTGATTGAACAAGGTGGAGAGGCGGGGTGGTGGCATCGCGCTCTGCACCTCATCCAATCAGAGAATACTTTGTATTTAGAAACAAAATGAAGAATACAGGACAGCGCTCACCAACCTCAAACTTCAAAAAAGAAGAGGGAGATTTACGGCAGCCAGCGTATTGTCTGGATATAGCAAACATTTACAAAATTAATAAAAAGGCAGTGCTATATCCCAAATAATATTCAATATAATCCATAGAAAGCAGATCTACAGTATCACATAACAAACATCCATACAATTCAGTGAATAAATACTAAACATATAGTACAATGCAGCTTAAAAGGAGAATCTCGATTGTTTTGACTAGAATCTCTGATTGGAAATTTCATAAAGAATCTAAGCTTTGGGTAAACTTGGAAACGGAGCTTAGCAGCTCCTCTTCACACAACTCTGGGTTCCTAAGAAACATAGAACCCTTTCTCCCACGACATCACCCCTTACACACTCTACCCTTATGGTGTGGGATTCATTATGTAAGATGAATAATTGGCTATACAACTCTCCTCTCATGCCACTGACAGGCCATAATTACTTCCCACCTGGGAATATAGACCCCCAAACTCATACATGGACTCTAGGGATGACGGCTCAACTGTATCAAGTTACCACCCCAACGGGAATTGTCCATTTGAACACAATAATACATGTGATTACACCCATGGACCAGTGGAGATATCGACAACTAGCGGCTTTCGTCCACTCTCTTCCTAAATCTATTAGGTCTATTACTGAGTTAACACCTGTTGAAGCAGCTTTTTCTGAACATCAACCAGTGGATAAACCTGTCTCCCACTTCTACCAAACATTGCAAATGCTAACCCCCGCAGGAGACCCTACTTTCTTAAACAAATGAAAAAAGAATCTTCAGAAAGAACTGTCAACAGCTCAAAGAGCCACTGTTCCCATAATGTCTTATATTTCTTCTGCGGCCACTAAAATGGCCTGAAGTGAACTATAAACTGTTGACGAGATGGCATTAAATGCCCGTAGTACTCCATAAAATTTTTACACACATCTCCCCCCTGTGCTGCTGGGGATGTGGCGACCGTGCAACCCACGCACACATCTGGTGGTTCTGTCCTTTGAAACGACCGTTTTGGTTGACTATCCTCACTGGATAAAAGAGATCCAAGGATTTGAGGTTCCCAATGATCCGTTGATTGTATTATTACATTGTACATGTAAACCAGTGGGTACATATAAGAAATCTATAACACCTCACCTTCTTAATGCTGCAAAAGCACTTATCCCCAGATACTGGAAACAAAAGACCATACCCACTCTACACCAATGGCTAGTGGAAGTTGATCGTACAAATTATATGGAGGCTCTTGCTCTTTCCCTTAGAAACAAATCTGACCTTGCAAAAAAAATATGGTCCTGCTGGTTTACTTTTAAATACACAGCCGCATTCGAGGAAATTATGTCGCATTCTAAGTGAAATATCTTTGCTTGTTTATATTGCATAATAGGACCGTGGCGGGTTCACCCCCCCTTTTTTTTCCCCCCTCCCTCCTCTCTTCCCCCCCTCCCTCTTCTCTTTTACCCTTTTCTACTCTACCTTCTCTCTCATCTACTTACTCTTATCTGTGCTCGGGTTTTTTAAGGTACCTTGGTTAACCAAGGTTGTTTTCCAAAACAGATATTGGTGCTCATAACATATGTATAATAATGAAGACGTTTTTGTTAATGACCAGTTGGTAAGCTTTAAACACCTTGCACTTTGACAACGGTTACAGAGATTAGCCGATCATTTAAGTACATACGTGACGCTATTCACTTGGTTAACTGAGTGTTCTAAATAATGTGAGACTTAGTTGTCAACATGCTTGAATCTTCTCTGTATTGTATATTGCATATAGTACCTTCTACTTTTATTTTTTCTAATAAAAAAATAATTAAAAAAAAAAAAAGGAGAATGTGAAATAATACAGTCCAAGAATATGGTGCATCCACTTGTGGAAACAAATAGTGCTTCACAGGAGAAAAAACCTCTTCCACCAATCTACCTTGTATGAATAAAGGCTCCATAAAAACTTACCAGAACTCCACAACCCTCTATATGTGAGTGGTCATGGTAAGCATGTGTGTATTTCCCAAGCTGCACCAACCTATGTAAAAATATCCATACCTGGAATTCTTCTTTCAGAAGTCTCGAATTTCCATCTTCAATGCAATTTTTTCTATTGATATAGAGTGCTAATTACTTCCATAGTAATTTTGCATACAGGCTCTCAAATTTTGCTTACGTTTATTTCTTGCAATTGTATTTGCCTTGTGCTGTTGCTATCTCCATAATTTGCCATCTAGTGGGCCCCATAGAAGAAGTCACATCTTCTGCTATGGCGATAGTTATCTCCTTGCTCTAGGTGGGTCTCTCTTAATAATTTTATATTATGTGAAAAGTAACAGGAGGAGGTAGGACACACAAACACGGGTAGGAACATCCAAAACTCCCAGCTGGACAGGAGCAGAGGTCTAAATAATACCAGGGATATCTCACTGTTGGAATATCCAAGGCATAAAAGATGCCAGGGGTTGACCAAGTCTACTACACCTCACCCTTTTGGGTGGACTGACCCTTTAAACATTTCAATCAAGACGTGACTATCTTGTGCAAAAAAAAATAATAAATGAAAGGATGATAAAACACACAGTACATGTACTGACAGCTCAGTGCGTTAGTTCTTTTAACCAGTCAAAGATGAAATATTAATCTCCTTCATTAGTCATGCCTCACGTTCAGTTATTACTTCTATTTAATCGTCTTTCATGATGCCTGTAAATGCCTTCCATCAGGGAAGCTTGCCAAACTGAGCCAGTTGTATTTTAATAAGAACTGGGGTTGAGTATTTCTATTGAGTGCTCTGAGCTGTCATCTTATTAGTAACTACAGAGCTAATTAAAGGCAGGGGAGCTGAGAATTGCATGGGTGGCCAGTCCCCGCTGAGTGCTGTATGTACAATAAAAAATATAAAAGAGTGTAATTGAAATATAATTTTTCCTTGAATTGTGCCAGATTTAAAGACCACCCACTGTTCTGAGGTAATAAAAGAAGAAATGGGTAGCACGGGGGTAGCTGCAAGGCTTTAAACCGAACTTAACCCTAAAAGGGTGCCCTCCTTCCCCCTCCCATTGTATTTTTGGCACTTTCTTGGGGGGGAAGAAGGTACCCAGGTGGAGGTGATTTTTTACAGATACCCACTCCCCATTTCTGCCAGATCACCACGGTGATCCACCTGACATTCTCCTCTCTTTCCTCTCTACCCCAACCTTCTGGGACATGCCACAGGTCCCAGAAGGCTGCGGGACCAGTCACAAAGGGCAGTACGGCAGTGGGCAGCTGGCAGTGAAGCCGAAAGGAATTACATCAGGCTGCCCACAGCAAACATGCCAGGTGACCGGAAAACCAGGGACGAACTGGCTCGGGTGAGGACAACGCTGGATCCCTGGACCGGTAGGTGTCCTTTTATTAAAAGTGAGCAGATACAGTATTTGTAGCCACTGACTTTTATTTAATTTTTTTAAAACAGGGCGAAGAACCGCTTTAAGTTTGGTATAAGTATACCTACTCTATTATAATGTATCACTGATAGCATGCTGGGCTTTCTAAAGAGATAACCCAACACTGGCAGCTAACTTCTACAGGTTAAAAACACAAATGGGTACTACCTCTACTAGGAGAAACAAGAGATGTGTCCCCACAAAAAAAACCTTCCTTATTGTTTGCACCACCAGAACACCTTTCTGTTCAGTAGTAACGATTGTATGAAATTGACTGGAAAACTTATAGGTGACTCCTTTTGATATCCACATCTTTTCTGTTTCCTTAACCACTTGCTGGCCGCCGTGCGCCGATTTACGTTGGCAGAATGGCACGGGTGCGCAAAAGGGCGTACCCGTACGTCCCTTCGTATTTGCCGCCTAGCGGGCGCGTGCATCCCAGAGCATGCCCGCGGCATTTCCCTGTTCTGCCTAGCAACATGACAGGGATCTACTGCTCCCAGTGATCGGGAGCAGTGATCTCTGTCATGTTCTAGTGAGCCCATCCCCCCTACAGTTAGAACATGCTGAGGGAACACATTTAACCCCTTGATCGCCCCCCTAGTGTTTAACCCCTTCCCTGCCAGTGACAATTATACAGTTATTAGTGGCTATTTTTAGCTCTGGTCGCTGTATAAATGTTAATGGTCCCAAAATAGTGTCAAATATGTCCAATCTGTCCACCGCAATGTTGCAGTCATGATAGAAATCGCAGCTCGCCGCCATTACTAGTAAAAAAATAAATAATAAAAATGCCATAAATCTATCCCCTATTTTGTAGACGCTATAACGTTTGCGCAACCCAATCAATATACGCTTATTGCAATTTTTTTTTACCAAAAATATGTAGAAGAATACATATTGGCCTAAACTGTGAAGAAAATTATTTTATTGATATATTTTTTGGGGCTATTTATTATAGCAAAAAGGAAAAAAATATTGCTTTTTTTTCAAAATTGTCACTCTTTTTTTTGTTAATAGCACAAAAACTAAAAATGCAGAGGTGATCAAATACCACCAAAAGAAAGCTCTATTTGTGGGAAAAAAGGACATCAATTTTCTTTGGGTACAACTTTGCACTACCGCGCAATTATCAGTTAAAGAGACGCATTACCGAATCACAAAAAATGCTCTGGTCAGGAAGGGGGTAAATCCTTCCGGGGCTGAAGTGGTTAAAGTGACTCTAAACTCTGGTTTAAAAGAAAAAAAAAACCACGGAGAGTCTGTCCCTGACAAGATGTCCTATTGGACGAAATGCATAGGGCAGAGCTACTGCAGTGACATCATCACACCCACCAGGTTGATTGATCAAGACTTTGTGAAAAGCTGTACATTGTTTTTTATATGTGAGCAATTGCCTGGTTTTAAATAAAAGATGGTATATGCTACTACACTCTATTTTATGGTATGTATGATTGTTTGGCTATCTGGGTGCCCTCAGCGTGATTTAACCGAAGCTGAGCAAATAGATGAAAACCTGGCCTGAGAGTTTGAGCATCCACCATCCATCCATCCGTTTTGGGCTCTCGCCTTGAAACGCTATTAGAATTGTTAGCTTATAAGATCTAACCTTCTGATAAGCAGCAGTGTGATTATCTGGTGGTTGGTGCACAGTGGTGGTGTACTGAGGACAGTGTTGCTGCACTCTTTTCAGCTTATATTTTCTTTATAGGTGGAACAACTCACATTGTTGGATATTGGACTTTCTTCAGATTATCAAGACACTTTTAAAAGCGTAGTGGACTTTATTTTAAAAAAAATGATGAATTATTTTGCATATTTAAGCATTTTCATGTATTTTCTTTTTTTCTATTATTTATTTATTCATTTATCCACACAGATGTTTTACTGTTTATTTATTCACATTTTGATTGATATTTATTTCTTCACAACCTATATGTTCATGTATTAGGTGACAGCACTACATGTTGTCGATGTTTAAATTTGCTGATATTTATTGGTGTGTGAATATTAGTGAGAGCAGCTGTTTAATTTTTTTCGGTGTCAGATACATTAGATTATCAGTGCTACAAAAATTAGTTAGATAAATATGTAAGATTAGATGACTTTTATCTATTTTCAAAATATAATTTTATTTGTGAAAAATGCAGCATGAATCCCCCAATACTATGACTGACCTGGGGGTGTTTTTTGTGGTTTTCTAGGAAATAAAGGGTATTTCACTTTTGTTGAGCAAAATGAATTCCCTCTGGGTGATTAATATACATTGCAGGGATTTTACTCATCTTTAGCAGATTCCTGCTAAAGAAATAGCTGTTTATTTCAACATGTCCTTTGCACATTAATTCTGAATGGCAGAGTCTGGTTCATTATAATCACCTGGTGCACTCTCAGTGTACTAATGAAAAAAAATTGCAGTGTCTGTATCCCTTTGGAAGCATTTAACCCTTTGGGTGCATCTCACTAAAACAGAAATTCATATTGAATAGGATGCCTAAAATTCTACTTGCATCTTAGTTCTGGGAAAGTCAGTGAGCCAATCACACAAGCAAACACAATGACATTTCTGGGGGCTTCATGTAGACCAACGGTGTACAGAACACATCCAGGTTGTCAT
The DNA here is from genome assembly GCA_037952925.1 of Lithobates clamitans. NCBI lineage: Eukaryota > Metazoa > Chordata > Amphibia > Anura > Ranidae > Lithobates > Lithobates clamitans. The sequence continues at coordinate 94,444 of JBBGZY010000117.1, read as the reverse complement.
ATTGCATTTCATTTTAAAGAAAAGTGGCTGCAGATTGAAAAGAAAAGGTAATTTTCAATAACTTTACAATGCAACATGGCTTGTGTAGCAATTGTATATGCTATATTATTTTTTTATTTGCTGTTTCTTCCATGAAAGTGGAGTATGCCTTTAAACTCTTTTTCCTTAGCAACAGAGAATTAGACTAAATATAGGCAGTGATGTCATAGTGAAGTCCTTCCCCATTGTTCCCTGGGTGCTTTAAACCATTTAAGGTGGGAACTTCTTTAATATTTAGACTGGGGTAGTTTAAAGGGAGATTCTTGTTCTTCACAGTGTTGATCCCACTCTGCTGTCCTGTTTACAGGCCTGGGACCTGCATGGTGGGTGTCACTGGGTGGAGGGGTGGGAAACCAGTGAACATCAATGGAGGGCAGGCAAGACGTGTCTTATTACAAAGAACCTTTCACAACTTACAAGGAGTTCAAAGCACATAGGGGACTTTTTGTCCACTTTGTAATATAATAAAAGTTTTTGTGAAAAACAAAGTGTCAAAAAACAAAGTTATACCCAAGCACTAAGAAAAAAAAAATTGAGCCCACTCTGCCCCCCCGTGTATGCGCATATACAAAACGTAAAAACACCATTGGGGCACCTAATTTTAAAGCTTAACATGTTGGGTATCTATTTACTCAGCACAAAATCATCTATTCTACCAAATATTGGTTAATATATTGCATTTGTGTGCCCTATAATGAACTTTAACATATTTTTTACTGAAAATTTGTACTTGACTAACTGTTGCACAAATATTGTGTGACATAAAAAATTGGACCTACGACTATTTGATTATGCAGGGTAGCTGCTTTCAGAAAATGTCTACTGTTTGGGGGCTTTAACTAATCCCCAGGCCCAAAATGTTTTTTTTTTTTAAATATGTGTGCAAACAAATATGCAACAATATTTCTGTCAGCTAAAGGATTAAAGCCCCCCTCTCCTCATCCTAGTGCTGAAGGACATGCGGGTTGTCTTCAGCATAGCAGGGTAACTGTAGGCTTGCATTTCCCTTGCCATAAGAATACCAGCCCACAACCTTGTATGCTGGGCTGATTAGTTCTTGGAGAGGGGAAGACAATAAAAAAAAATATTCATAGAAGGTTTGAACCTATATATCAAAGGAAAAAAAAAAAGTATCAGCACCCTTCATAGGCAATCACTGCATTTTCAGTAGATTGAAGACTATTTGATAGCTCGTACAGATGACTTTTAGTTCAAGACGGGTTGAGGGGGGAGTTGAATGTACAGTGAAAGTAACATTCGCCTTTTTCTGAAATAGAGTGAACATTACAATAAAGGCCGTTTTCTATTAAAGAAAAGATGTTGCCAATTAGGAGAAATTACGGTATAATTTGTACTGCAAGAATCGTGGGAAAATGACCACTAATTTTGCATGATACATCAAATGAAAAATGTTCTCTAAAGAGTTTTAAAGGGAATGTCGGGGAACTGTCTATTGTGTCTTAGACCCCTAAGTCTTTAATAGTCGAATTTGTATCTTGATGCCTCCTCTTTGGAAAGTATCTGTGAGATATCATGTATGCCTAGCATTAAAAAAACTACATAAGCTGTGCCATAGTTCAGGATGCTAGATGCTAGACTATTTGTGTTTGAAGAGGATTACAGGGGAAAACAATGTGTGTGCTGGAGGTGGGATCTTACTGCTGAAGCATGCTTTGTTCGGTAAAATTCAAGACAGGAGGAATAAACTCCAAACTGGTGGCAACAGTTTGGGGAAGACTCTTTAATGTTCCGGCATGACTGTGCCCCTGTGCACAAAGCCAGGTCAATAAAGACTTGAATTGGGTAGCTTGGTGGTGTAAGCCTTGAGTGTCCTGCAGAGAGTCCTCAGCTAAACCCTACTAAGTATCTTTGGGATGAACTGGAATGCCGACTATGAGGCAGGTCTTATAGTCTAACAACAGTACCTCACCTCACAAATAAATGGGCACAAATTCCCCACAGACACATGGAAAGCCTTCCCAGAAGAGTTATGGTTGTAAAAGCTGCAAAGGGAGCTCTGTCCATATCAATGCCCATGGGTTTAAAATGGGATGTCCAACAAACTCTCATAGGTGTAATGGTCAGGTGTCCATACACTTCAGCTATATAGAATATGGGATGCAACAGGATCATGTTCAAGGACACAACCAGAATAAATGCCAGATAACTGGATTATTTGTGTTTGAAGAGGGATACAGGGGAAAAAGCAATGTGTGCTGGGGATGAGATCTACTGTTATAGCATGCTCTGTTTAGAAAAATTCAAGACAGGAGGAGGAAACTCCTAAGTTATTTTAGACAACTGAACGTTTTCAATCTTGTGCCAACAGCTCTTTACTCTTCCAGCATGACTATGACCCCGTGCAGAAAGCCAGGTTGATCAAGACATGAATTGACTATTTCGGTGGTGTGGGCCTTGGGTGGCCTGCACAGAGTCCTCCCCTCAGCTCTACTAGGTATCTTTGGGATGAACTGGAGCGCTAACTGAATTGAACTGAATGTGCACAAATTCCCACATACACAAGGGAGAGCCTTCCCAACAGAGTTGGCTGAAATAGCTACAAAGGGGGCCATGTTCATATGGATGCCCATGAGTCTGTAATGGGACGTCCAACAAGCTCACATTGGTGTGATTGTCAGGTACCCACAAACTTCAGCAATTTTGCCTAAGGGATGTCACCTGGACGTGTCTAAGGAGACAGAAAGGTGATATCTGTGTTAAAATAATTCAAAAATTCCCATTAGGGTGAAGTCACTATGAGAACCAAAACAAGACAAGAAAATAGGGATCTGACACAAACTTGAAGCTACCACAAAGCTAATTTATTATCAAATGTATTTGTGCAAAAATTGAAAATGGCAACCCAAAAACACAATCCTGAAGCCACCCCATCCACCTAAAAACCTTACAAACCCCCCCAGAAAGGAAAAGACCAACCCCCAATCCCCTCTCATCCCCACACAAAAGCCCAACCCTCCACCTATCCAACACCCCCACCGAACCCCCAAAAAAACAGTATGAATTCCCACCTACTGAAAGACCACTGAAGCCCCGACCACTGCGGGAGACCCAAAAAGGCAATGGGAAAATGCCACTAACCACAATGAGTTAATCTGCCTACATCAGGTTACCAAGCAAAGTTGGGGCCACTGTAGCACCCAGTATGTCTGTGGATAGCAGGATGAACCAAAACACTCCTACAGCAAGGATCTGGCAATGACCCCAATATTTACCACAATGGGAAAACTGCAGCTGGTCTCCCGCAGTGGTTGGGACTTCTGTGGTCTTTAAGTAGCTGGGAATAGGTGGGAGTTCATGCTGTTTTTTTGGGGGTTCAATGGGGGCATTGAGTAAAAGGGGGTTGGGCTTTTGTGTGGGAGGGGGGGATTGGTGGGTTGGTCTTTTTCTTGCTGGGGGGTTTGTGTGTGGAGGGGGGGTAGGGGTGGCCTCGGGATCAGGTTGCCATTTTTATTATTTTTGTACAAATACATTTTGTAATAAACTAGCTTTGCAATGGCATCAGGTTGGTGTCAGATCCCTATTTTCTTGTCTTGTTTTGGTTTTACTAGCTTTAGGGGACACCCCCCACCATTTAGGCACCGTATTACAAAGAGGTCAGACCCAGGACCATTTCTCCTTTTTTGGTTGAAGTGACTATGAATCCCCATAAATTGCTCACACCGGGTACCGGGGAGGAGAAGACACGGACATAAGCTACTGATAGACACATGCTAACCAATAGTAAGGGCAAATAAGAGGAAGCCAGTGACTTTATCAACAGCACAGTAACAAAAGCAAATGCATAGAGAGCCCATGATAGAGTAACTACATTCTTATAGTAAAATATAACCATTCAGAGTTTTTCTTCCCCAAGAAAAATGCAGAAAATAAGAAAATACCTACTGTAAATATTTGTATGTACGTAATTTAAGACCTATTCACACTGTTCCATTTGCATTACCATCCAAGCACTTATTCATGCACATTTGTAACACAAAGTGTACAGTAGATGTAATATGGGGCACAGCTTATTTATTTATAATAGGAAAGTCAATAGAGTAAACACAACTGATCCTTCAACATCCAGTAATACACAGATGTGAACATTGCGGTGCACTGCGTTGTCAGGTATGTTTCTTGATCTGTGGACATATATTTGAAGACCCACAGCAAAACCAAGTGCATGTGCAAAACACCAAAAACAGCAGCCAATTAGAATTTATCAATGACCTGACTTTAGTAAATATGAAAGCTGATTGACTGCTATGAGTCACTTCAGCTTTTCCTTTGCACTGCTTTAGACAATATCTTCTCTATGGGCATTCCAGCTAGCTTATTCCTCCACCTAATGGTTAACAGGTGATATTGCAACCTAAGAATGAAGTCTCTCGCTAACTCAGCTTTTCACAAACTTTCTAACATGGAACCCTCGAAATGGAATTTTGGTTTTAGGGAACCCCTGTTAATAATTACTATACCTACAGCTCCGGGTACATTAGTGTGATGGTCAGTGGTACAAATGCTTCTTACGTTTGTGGTCATTGGGAAGAATCTCCCTCTTACCGATAGCTAAAAAGATCATTGATGTCAGTGGGAATTTTTCTGAGAGGCAGACATTGGTCAAGGAACCCCCAGCAACTATCTGTAGGAACCCTAGGGTTCTACCGAACCCTGGTTGAAAAAAGGCTGTTCTATATTATCAGCCAAAAGAAACATAGAAGAATAATGTCAGAAAGATCAAGTTATCCATCAAGATTGCCACATTTTTTTGGTTGCTTTTTTTTTTTTAACTCTTTTTGTCTGAGTACAAATCTATGCTTGTCAGTGTCACTAGCATGTTTAAATTCATCGTTGACTTGCTACTTCTGCTGGAAGTCTGTTCCAATCATCATCTACACTTTCTGTAAACAAAATATTGTCTAAGGTTTTTAACTTTCCACCTACTAGTGTGAGGTCAGGATGGTTTCATCTCTTTTTTTTTTTAACCTATCCAGATGTGGGGTTACAACTGCATTAAAATCCCCTGCCCAGATTGCTGGTATTGAAGGATACTGAGACATAAAAGTGACACCCATCTGTAGCATTGCAAATTGGAATGGAGGGGGGATATAGAAGGCCAGGAGGAGAACCTCCAGTCCCCCTATGGTAACATACAAAAACAATGACCGGCCCTGGGGATCCGACTGCAGGGTGTGGAGTTGGAATTGCACCGTTTTAGCGATAAGGACCGCAATCCCATGGGAATTGGGAGTGTGAGGGGCCTGGTACAGCCAGCCCACCCAAGGCTTTTTGAGGCACATCTGTTGCTGGCCTGCAAGATGAGTTTCAACAAAGATAGAAATATCCGCTTGTTGGGATTTTAGGTGTGAGAGAACCGCAGTCCCTTTAGCCCTCTCGCCTAGGCCACGGAGGTTCCAAGTCAAGATTTTAAGCGTAGCCATGCCGCGTGGGTGAGGGCCAAAAAGTGCAGTCGGAGTCCCAGGGGGTAACAAAGTGTACATAGCAGTGCATACATCACAAGGCAGTAACTAGTTATATATATATATGGATGCAGGGTACACATAGATCAAGAGAATCAGCGAGGGGGTTCCAAACCCGGGGCCAAAAGGCAGCAGCGAAAGAAAGGCCACTGCCCCGTGCCCCCGGGCATGGGGGGAGAGTCATACCCAATAGTACCAGCTGCACCATAAGCTTAAAATTGTACATATTATTCGTCAATACGGACATAAAAATGGAAAAAAAGAACACAACATAAATAAAAACTGAACCTGAACTATCTGCGTATACTCTGAGCCAGCAAGGCAGATTTAACTCACTGCCATTCCTTGAAGCTGAGGGGGCAGAGGCTGGACAGGGAAACATTTGTAGGGAGATGATAGTCAAAGGTGGCAAGTGTACCACAGTCTTGAGATGACCAGCAAGGTCGGTGGGGGCGGACAAACTGAAGAGCGCACGGTGGTGCGGGAGATGCAATCAATCTCTCGGGTAGCGGGCACGGTTGCACCGCTCAAAACCAACAGGTTAAACATATTAACGGGGGTAAGATAATGTCCGGCTGTGTGGTAGTAAAGAAGACAAGGGGGTGACTCAAACATCATTCAAACGAATAAGGTATGATAGGATAAAACTCACAGCTCCCAGAGATAGTAAAATGTGGCGGCTGAAATGTGTAGGGCGCGATGCCCAAATTCAAATAGCCAGTGGTTACAGTACATACCAAGTGGGGTTCTAAGCCGGGCCCGGATCAGGCTCGCCACGTCGCTCCAGCCAGGAGAGGACAGCCTGAGGATCTTCAAAGAATTGCGCTTTGCCATCGTGTACCATGCGGAGGCATGCGGGGAAGAGCATTGCATACTTAAGATGGTGTATGCGAAGTTGCCACTTCGCTTCGGTGAAGCGCGCCCTTTTCTTTTGTACCTCGGCGGAGAAATCCGGATACACCGCCACAGTTACGTTGCCCATGGGGATGTTACCTCTTTCACAGGTAAGCCGAAGTATTGTGTCCCGGTCACGGTAGTTCAAGAACTTGGCTTTAAAGGTTCTCGGTGGGGCTCCAGCCGGTGGAGGCCTTGCCGCCAGGCGATGGGCGCGCTCCACAACGAATGTGGAGGAGAAGGCCTTTCTGCCAAAAGTCTGGATGAGGAGGTTTTCCAAAAAGGTGGGGGGGTCGGCGCCTTCAGACTTCTCTGGGAGCCCCACAAAGCGAAGGTTACATCTTCAAAGGCGGTTCTCCATCTCATCCTGTTTAGAGAGAACCATGCTTAATTGATGCTGTAGTTGTTCGGTGGAGATCTGGAGTGGATGCAGGTCCTCCTCCATGTGTCCGACTCGTTTCAGTCACCCTGTCATGCAGCTTTTGAACATCTTGCCGGATCAGGGAGATGTCGATCTTCACCTCCTCGATCCTGGAGGTGAGAGTAGACTGACAGAGGTGATGGCTTCCTGCACCTTGGCTGTATCTCCAGAGGTGTGATCGTCGGGTGCGGGAAGCTGAGCGGCGCCATCTTCCTCCCCCGGGTCCCGCTCGCCATGGCGGTATTGAGCCAGTCTAGCCGCAGTTCCCGGATCTTTTAGGGGGAGACATGCCGGTGTGCAGGTGGGCAGGCAAGGCAGGATAAACAGGCTGTTTGCAAAGAATATATCCCCTAGGATCGGTGTGAACGATGAGTCTCGAGCGGAGCTCTCACCGCACACGTCTTACTCCATGCAGCTCCAGACCACGCCCCAGGATGGTTTCATCTCTAACCATTTTTGTTGCCCATTTCTAGCCTTAATCTATCTTATCAATATTTTATCTCAGGAACTTGCACTACAAGGGCACTTGGAAGTGCAGTCGCTGTAGATCTGAGAGGAAGATCTGAAATGAGGGGAAGCTCTGCTGATTTTATCATCCAATCATGTACAAGCAAAAATGCTGTTTCTTATTTTCCTTGCATGTCCCCCTCAGATCTACAGCGACTGCACTTCCAAGTGCACTTGCAGTGCACTTGTGGTGCAAAGTGGATTCGCCTTTAGTAAATAAACCCCATAGTATTCAAAATGAGATTAAAATTAAGATCTATATAGAAAGATAGATAGATAAAGTGTTACTTTTTAAGGCTTATTTGCAAGTTATTGCCATAAAAAGTGTATGGGGACCTGGGTCCTGCCAAAGTGGACATGTATCAATGCAAAAAAAAGTTTAAAAACGTCAGTTTTTTCAGGAGCAGTGATTTTAATAATGCTAAAAAGTGAAACAATAAAAATTAAATATTCCTTTAAATATCTTAAATATCGTGCCTGGGGGTCCCCTTAGTCTGCCTGTAAAGTAGCACATCTTTCCCATGTTCAAAACAGTACCACAGCAAAATTACATTTCCAAAGGAAAAAATGTCATTTAAAACTGCTCACAGCTTTAATGTATTGTCGGATCCTGGCAATATAGATAAAAATCATTGCAAAAAATGGTGTGGGTTCTCCCCCAGTCCATTACCAGGCCCTTTGGGTCTGGTATGAATGTTAACCCTGCGCCAAAATTTAAAAATCCATACCAGACCTGAAGGGCCTGGTGTGGATTTTAGGGGGGACACAACACCATTTTTTTTTATTTTGGCGCAGAGTCCACCTTAATATCCATACCAGACCTGAAGGGCCTGGTAATGGACTGGGGGGGGGGGAACTCATGCATTTTTTTTCAATGATTTTTATGTACATTGCCTGGATGCGGCAATACATTACAGCCATGACCAGTTTTAAATTATGTTTTTTTCCTTTAGAAATGTCATTTTGCTGCTCTCATTCATTCATAGTGTGGGGCGTGGATGTGCACCCTGCCTTTGGCCAATCATGGTTCTCACAACAGAGCACGCTGTGATTGGCCAAAGCATGCATGGTCAGGTGCATGCTTTGGCCAATCAGAAGCCGTCAATGCACTGCGATCTCGCAGTGCAATATGGGGCGTTCCGTGGGCGCTCAAATTCCCCGCTAACGCCCCATAATATTCTAAATTCGGCAAACAGGCGAACACCCAATGTGCAAGTCGAACTTACATTCGACTCGCACATCGTGCTCATCCTTACTAAAGATCTATATAGAGGAATCAGAACCTCCTTCCTGCTGCTGGTGATCACTCTATAGATAACTAAAGATCTACATAGGGGAATCAGGACCTCCTTCCTGCTGCTGGTGATCACTCTATAGATAACTAAAGATCTACATAGGGGAATCAGAACCTCCTTCCCTCTGCTGGTGATCACTCTATAGATAACTAAAGATCTACATAGGGGAATCAGGACCTCCTTCCCCCTGCTGGTGATCCATCTAGTGATAACTATAGATCTATATAGGGGGATCTGGACCTCCTCCCCCCCTGCTGGTGATCCCTCTATTGATTACTAAACAACTATAAAGATCTCCTTCACCCTGCTGGTGATCCCTCTAGTGATAACTAAAGATCTAGAGGAATCAAGACCTCCTTCCTTCTGCTGGTGATCCCTCTAGTGATAACTATAGATCTATATAGGGGAATCAGGACCTCCTTCTTGCCTGCTTGTGGTCCCTCTATATAAAGATGTATATAGAGCAGTGATCTCCAAACTGTGGCCCTGGGGCCGGATGTGGCCCTTCGATTGCCCCTATCTGGCACTTGGGGCACTATTCCATCCACAATTGACACTAATCATGGGGTACCATTCCTCCCACTGACACCATTGGTGAAGCACTATTCCTCCCACAGACACCAATGATGGGGTGCTATTCCTTCCACTGATACCAACAATAGGGCACTATTACTTCCACTAAAACCAATGATGGGGCAATGTTTACTCCCACTGACAATGGGGTATTCTCTTATCACACTGACTACAGTCTGGCCCGCCTAAATTCTGAAGGACAGTAAACATGCCCTTTGTTCAGGACCTCCTTTCTCCTGCTAGTGTCCCCTCTATTCATAACTAAAGGTCTATGAGGAATAAAGATCTCCTTCTCCCTGCTGGTGATCTCTTTAGTGGTAACTAAAAGTGGTAATAAACCCAAAAGTAAACATTTATTATATTGTATCTTAATGATTCTCAGATGTGATGGCTGCATTAGTTTTATTTTATAGGCTTTCTTTCCTTTATTTTCACCTGGTGATACTACCAGTAAGTCTGCTGTTGTTTAACAGAACAAGCTCTCCTGCAATGTATCAATTAGTGTTGAGACAAGCCATCTACCGCTGACAAGGGTGCTTACAATGATTGCCTTTTATTTTATTTATGTAAAACCTTTATCCCAAAAGTAATAATTGTTGCTGTAACTGCTTGTGTAATTGTAGCATGAGCTGGAGTTTGGCTTCAATTTGTTAGTGTATCCAAATTTGCTAGTACGTCTAAGACGCTCTCACCCCCAGACTGGCAATTCTGCTGTACAAAGGTGTCTCTGATTCTCCTTCATCCAGTGGGGGCGCTCTAATACAGGAGGTGTGTTACTGGCCAGATCACCAGGTGAAGACAGAGGGAAAACAAGCCTACAAAGAGAAAACGAATGCAGTCACCCCATCTAATGATTGGTAAGCTGCAATATATAAAATTTTTGGTTTGGGGTTTAATACCGCTTAAACATCTATATAGAGAATCAGGACCTCCTTTCTCCTGCTGCCGATCGATCCATTGATAACTAAAGATCTACAAATAGGAATAAGGATCTTCCTCCTCCTGCTGGTGATCCATCTAGTGATACACAACAATTATATTCCTTTTCCCCACTGCCTGGCCACAATGTTCACAAACATCTGGAAAAAACATTTTTTTTTTGTGGCACAGTAACAGCTGAAGCCAGCAGGTTTGTTTGCAAACAAACCCAAGTGATCACAATGTTTGGTTGCCATTTTAATTACATGATTGGGAACCACACTGATTGGTTACCAACTTTTAGTGTAGACCGATGGCTTTCAGGACAGGAAGTCCCTGGAAAACTCTCCAACCAGGACATAGACAATAACACTTTTAGCATAGTATAGAAGGGTTAGAACTTTTGACATTAGGCTCCATTCACAAAGCTTTAAAATAAGGATCTTTATGTAACGCTACCCCTGTAGGAAACACTGGTGAATATGGTTATTTCCCACCCTGCACGGCCAGGCATGCAAATTTCCCACTCAGGGAATCAGTCCTTGCAGCTTTGTTTTGTTTTTTTAGGGGGATTAAACTTCTATGGGGAAGGAGTTCTTATGGGATGCTCACTTGATTAATAAGGACGTCTTCAGGGACTCAACTATATACATCCAGTATATAGACACACTTCCTCCAGCACAATCTTGCTTGTAGAACTACTGTATATCTCCCAGGACCAGCTAGCAATCCAACACAATCTCAGTCAGATCCAAAGTGAATGCCCTTTGCAGGCAGGGACCAAGGGCCCCTTTGGTAGTGTAGAAGAAAAAGAGGTCTTTAGTGCTCAGCTGTCCTATTCCTGTGGCAACTGCTCCCAGTACCACCTCCTCAGGCACTGCCAGCCCGCCTGGTTGCAGCTGCCCCTTTCAATAGCCATCCTGGCTACTTCTCCACAGTCCTCCCAGACTGGCTCTGCTTCTGTCCCAGACTGCTTGCACCCAGTCCCTTTAGACATGCCTCTCAGTCCTCTGATTGTAACACTCTCCAGCCCTCTTGGCTGTCTTCTTTCCTGGAGATTTGCCCGGCAGTGTTCTCCTTCTGTCCTCCTCCTTGCTCCCGTGCCTTCTGGTCAGGATTCCACCATGTGTCATGAGAAGGGGTCCCTTCCGCACCCAAGCCCAGGCCTGAGTTCACCCCCCCAGACTGGGGGACTACTTTTAAATGTCTCCGACAGCCTAACACTCCATCTCCATGTTCCACCCAAACTCCTCACTCCCCAGCTGGGCTGACCCTGAGTATTTGAGGGGGTCTGCCCCCTGCCAACCCATCTGTTGGGGAGTGGTCAGGGCCCTCAGAATACTCCAGACAGTTCCTCCTAGACCCCACCCAACTGCTTCTGGAACCTTCTCTATGTTTCCTGCAAGCAGGGGGAGTCACCAGAGATGCTGCTGCTGAGTCATACCAGCCTTCCCTGAGTCACTCAACCCTGACCCAGAAAAACACACAGACTTAGCTGCCAGCCAAGCCTGAATTTACCTAAGTTTTAGGATTGACCCCATATTATGTGGTTTTGGTAAATCTAAAGGAAAACAATCTAAAAAAATTGTATAGTGTGTATCCAGCTTAACACTCCTAACATTAGCACTCTAGCCACACTAAAGGGTACTACATTTATTTTTAGACATAAGGGCGTCATTTTTAAACCCTATTAGGCTCAACAGGAAATAAGTGTTGCTTTTTTAATAACAAGGCTCTTTATTCAGGAAGTGGGGAAAAAAACTCACAATGGACATAACCTGGAAAATTTTTTAACTTGTCCCCACAGAAACTAAAAGGGGTAAGGCCTTCATAACTAAAAAAGGAACAGGGCCCACATTCCCTGTATTCCTTAATTCCTAAACATTGAATTTTCAAGAACTAGAGTTGAACTTATAGTCAACTCTCTTTCCCTCCTTCTACACAACATTACCTTCCATCATCTAGTAGTTTCTCGCTTAATGAAGCAAACGTCAAATAAGTGTGCTCTGCGGCTTGTATCTGGCACTGGTGCTGGTATCCATCAACAAAACTGCACAAATATAATACAATAACTGCAAAACATAAAACACACTATATTAAATACTGTATTATTTCTTTTTAATTCCAGGAGCAAGAAAATTGCTTTAGGAAGGACTGGAAACAGCAATTCATTGTAAAACACAGATGGACTGCCAGAAGTGGCCATTGTTTTTGGAAATTCTCTGTAATGTAATTATTACTATTATAATATTTTACACAATTTATATAGCAGGAACAGTTTGCTCAGCACTTTACAAAACAAAAGAAGACAAGATTACTGTACTATTACTCAGTGGCGTCCGCTCCATATGGGGCGCCAACCTCCTAATCCATGCGCTCGGCCCCTAATCTATATACAGGGCGCCGAACTGAGGCTCTAATTGGCTTAAAAAAAGGGTGGGCTTGGGGTGAACCCAGTTATGTGGCAATAGCGAATTGATATTCGCTATTGTCTTCCTGAGAGAACTTACCAAATAAAGTATAACAATATTTTTTTAAATATTCCTGGCAGGCTGGCAGCAAAATGTATAGCTCTTCTTGTTTGGACAGGTGTTCTAAGGGCAATGCTGTGGGATTTTCCAACAAGTTCCCAGTCAGACTGAGGCTGCATTTGATGGGGCACAGTGAGGCTGCACTTGATGGGCACAGTGGCTGCATATCATGTCGCAGTGGCTGCATACGATGGGCACAGTGGCTGCATTCAATGCTGCACAGTGGCTGCATTTGATGGGGCACAGTGGCTGCATTTGATGGGGCACAGTGGCTGCATAAGATGGGCACAGTAGCTGTATTTGATGGGGCACAGTGGCAGCATTTGATGGCACAGTGGGAGCATTTGATATGGCACAGTGGCTGCGTTTGATGGGCACAGTGGCTGCGTTTGATGGCACAGTGGCGGCAATTGATGGGCACAGTGGCTGCGTTTGATGGCACAGTGGCTGTGTTTGATGGTACAGTGGCGGCAATTGATAGGCACAGTGGCTGCGTTTGATGGCACAGTGGCGGCAATTGATGGGCACAGTGGCTGCGTTTGATGGCACAGTGGCTGTGTTTGATGGTACAATGGTGGCTGTGTCTTCAGTGGTTCATCCATTCATCCATCCAGCTGCATATGTTTAGATGAGTTTGGCGTCAGAAACGTCGAAAACTTCGGCATCTGAACTCTTATTTTTGCCTTCATAGAAAAGCCTCTAAACACAACTACCTAAAAACGACATTAAACTAACCTGTGTACATGTACACATAAGATAACATTGGATGAGGTCAGGGGCAGCTGAAAAAAGCATCCAACTGCCTCTGAATGTCCGTTTACCAGCAGCAGTGTACATGAGGCCCTAAAGGTATCAGAGTAAAGGGGTCTGAATACAAATGCACGCCACACTTTTCAGATATTTGTAAAAAATGTTAAAAACCCATTTATCATTTTCCTTCCACTTCACAATTATGTGCCACTTTGTGTTGGTCTATCACATAAAATTCCAATAAAATACATTTACGTTTTTGGTTGTAACATTGTTGAAAAGTTCAAGGGGTGTGAATACTTTTTCAAGGAGCTGTATGTTCCTATTGTCTATCAATTTACTGCCCAGGAGAATCATTCGATGCACCTTACACTTGATGATCATCTGGGTCTATCAACTTTCCTATGATTTGATTTTTCATCCAGAACAATCAGAATGATTTCAAAAAGATCAAACGGTTTTGATAAAACGCATTGGGGTTGATTTACTAAAGGCAAATCCACTTTGCTCTACATGTGCACTTGGAAGTGCAGTCGTTGTAGATCTGAAATGAGGGGAAGCTCTGCTGATTTTATCATCCAATCGTGTGCAACCTAAAATGCTGTTTTTTATTTTCCTTGCATGTCCCCCTCAGATCTACAGCGACTGCACTTCCAAATGCACTTGCAGTGCACTTGTAGTGCAAAGTGGATTTGCCTCTAGTAAATAACCCACTCTATGTGTCTTCGCTAATTCATAGATTCAATCATATTGGTCAGTACTCACCATAGTGGGTTGAACTCCAGGCAGCTATAAAAAAAAAAAAAACAAATGAATGCAGCTCTACATCATTACATGTATTTTATATGGTAGTGTAAGTATCTGAATTTGACTTGTTGTCAGCCTCTTGTAGTCCATGTACAGAGGAGGTCAGACTTTGGGGAGAGAGAAAGAGCACAAAGAGCCATTCAGTTGTACAGCACTGCAAGTAACCAGCTGATAGCAGGAGACAACAGAATGGGGAGATGATGACTGCTAATGGGCCCAGGTACAAATCAAATGTAGGCAGTACTTTTCTGAGCTCAGGCCCAGCCCATCCCCCATAGTTCAACCAATCCTTGGTGACCACTCAACCACCTTGGCCGACACCTGGCCATGCCCCCATGAGTCAAGGCTCACTTTCCCTATAGAGGCTCAAGAGGCCTTCATGACTGCTGAGATGCAATGGGCCCAGGTACAATCAAATGTAACATAAATGGATAGAAACCCTCACCCTTCACCCTCAAACCATTTAAATAAACAACACTTACAACCATTAGGTTGGAAAGGGCAAGGCCACAGCTTTATTTAAATTCCAACACATAACATATGAACATTACATAGCCCATTACAGCAACTTTTATGCTGGCATGGTCAGGAAGCCGCCCCACCGCAGCCAGCGCCTGTTTCACATCACGCTGAAGGCCAAGGTTAAAGATATCCAATTCGATATCATTAAGGTGAACGCCATCCGATCTCAGCAGACCATCATTAGCACCCTCCAAATCCTTGTGCCGGATTACAAACCCCCCGATCTGCCAAACAAACTTGGTGACCTGGACGTTAACCTTGCGAGGGAAGTGTTCCAGGCGGTGGCCAGGTATTTCCCGGGCCCATAGCAAGTGAGGCACAATTTCAGACCAGATGAGAACCAAGTTGGTATAGACTGCATAACAATAATCGATGTCTCACTTCATAGCGGAGATTAAGTCCACGGAACGTGTATAACCCACGTCATTCCCTCCAGAGTGAAGAATCAAGATAATGGGGCCAGAAACATGTGCACAAATGTGCAAACACTCCGGAAGGACCTGAGGCCAGCGTAACCCACAGAGCCCAAGCCAATGGATCCTGGCGGGATCATAGGCGAAACCCAAATTCTTCCTGTAGCTCCGAGCTTCCAAGCGACGAGCAGCCCAGTAAATGAAGGAATCTTCAACAATCCAGATTAGAGCTGGGCAATAACCTGAATATTAAAACAACAGGTGTGGGCAGACGTACAAAGAAAAACAAGACGATTCCCACCTACCCAGACACTGGAGTTCCGTATCAGAGAAACCCATACCAGAAGCAGCGGTGGCAGCACCGATGCGAAAAGAGTGGGTCACAAAATCACGCAAAGGGAGGCCCAGTTTCTCAAGACAACAATGAAAAACCTGCAAAAATTGGAACCTGCTCAGGGAGGAGGAATCAGTATGGACAAAGAAGGTGGGGGACGGGACGGGGGCTTGCAGACATGAAGGGGAAGGCGAGCGAAATAGGGTAAAAGGGCCCCCCAAAAGGGTACAGAATGACCCTTCTTTCCTTGCCAAAGCTGTCAGTTTTTGAGGTATGCAACAAAACCAACACACAGCGCTCAGAGAAGATTACATCCTCCGTCAAAACGCTGCCCGCCGAGGACATGGATTTGGAAACCAATTCGCCGATGCACCAAAAAACGCCCAAGAGAAGCCACTTGAAAAAGAAGGGTCTCAAATGTAGAGGAGCACATGGATGGCAACAGGGAAAGGATACCGGAAAGGATATGAAGGTAAACCAGGCGCCGAGAATCAGGGAAATGAGTAGCGCGTCTCCAACCCCGCAGGACCCGTTGGACAGGAAACGCTTTTGTGATGTCTTCCCACCCAAGGAGCTGAAACCAAAAGGACAATGCAGACATAAACGACGAAACCGTGGAACCCGAAGAACCTTTTTGTAGCACATAAACAAGGTAAGAAAACAAAGCCATGTGTCTGTCATGTTGGGACGAGATTAAAAACTCACCGCCCGACACTTGGACCCATTCGTCCCACACTCGACAGTACGAAGCCCAAGTCCGCGGAGACAGCAACGCCCGGAGGAGGTCTAGCAAACATCGGAAACGAGGTTCCACAAGTAGGCCACACAAGGGAGGCCCTCCAGGGAAGCCAACGGGGCCAGGGAGCGAAAGTGGTCCAGCTGTAAACGAGAGAGAGCATCAGCGATATTGTTAGCAGTCCCAGGAACATGCCTAGCTCTAAAACAAATGTTAAACTAAAGGCATTTTAGAACCAAAAAAACGCAATAACGATACGACCGGAGGGGATCTAGCACTGTTGGTTAACCACCTTAACCACCTGCACCACGCTCATGTTATCGAACCAGAAAACCACTTGGCAATTGCGCAAACTTTCGCCCCACAGCTCAGTGGCGACAACAATCGGAAAGAGCTCCAGCAGGGTGAGGTTGCACAACAAATCCATGCGGGCCCATGAGGCCGGCCAACACTTGGCAGACCACTCTCCTTGGAAAAAGGCACCAAAACCACAGGAGTCTGCCGCATCAGTGTATAGCTCCAGCTGTGAGTTCGGTACCTCCTCCAGCAGCCAACAAGACTGGCCATTTTAGAACTGGAGAAAGGATAGCCATATACCCAAGTCGCCCCGCATGGGCTTGGTAATACAGACATAATTGTGGGGGGCAGCCCCCCTTCATGGCCCACGCCAAGTGTCTACAGAAAGCCCTTTCCCATGCGGATGACTCTACAGGCAAAGACCAAGTGACCCAGCAAGGACTGAAGATTTTTCAACTGCAGTTTTTTGGCCCCTTTTGCCAAGCGGACCAGGGAGAGGAGCATGGCCAGCTTGTCACTGAGCAGCCGAAAAACCATTGCCATCGTGTCTATTTCTATGCTCAAAAGGGCTAAAGCCATCAAGAGGCCCTCTGTCTTGACAACTGACAGCAGAATGGCAAACCGCTCGCAGGTGTCCTGAAAAACAGAAAGGAGCCGCTGACACCGACCACTGTCAGCTTGGCCTACAAAGAGGAAGTCATCTAAGTAATGTAATACGGAATGGAAACCAGTCACTTGGACAACTACCTATTTGAGGAAGCTACTGAAGAGCTCAAAGAAATAACACAAAATGACACAGCCCATGGGAAGGCACATGTCAAAAAAGTAGCTTCCTTGAAAGTAGCAGCCCAGGACTGGGAGGAGGCGGAAGGTGGACTCAATGTCCGTCTTAGCCAGCAAAGCTGACTGACCAGCAGCCCTGATCAAGGAGTGAAGGGTATCCGAAAACCATGGTCCAAACCATCCCTCAAGATCAAGGCCTCCCTATAAAGGGGGTACCGGTCTAGCCAGGGAAGCATCTCCTGACGTTCACTGGCGACAGAAAAGGACAAAGGCCCGTGGGGGCACATGAGCAATAACTATAGGCTATTGTCTTGACAACCAAAACGCAACTGCTTACGTGTCGCCATTTTTTGGCTAAACTGGGTATCGTAGTGAAACCAACACTGACCCCCGTAAATAAGATCTAAGTAGCAAAAGAGAGATGCGGCCAACTCTGGGAACCGAACACAAAGCACTCCGGCTTAAGCACAGAACCCCTGCAGCCAGTTCCCGAACGTCCGAGGAAGCTGTTTTGATTTATCGCCCTAGTCCTGCCCAACACGACGAGATCTGTCGATCGTCTCCCTGTCGGGAGGGACCAGCGCGAGAAAAATCTATAAACTTGCAATGCCAGATCTTGTTCTTTACCTCCTCAGACAGGCACATGCCAGTCGGCAAAACTGCCCACAAAGCACCACCTGTAACAGAGCCTGAACTAACCGCTGGACCCGATACCCCCACGCAGGACAAGACCGATTTTATGACCACAACTATGCGATCATCTGGCGGACCCGATACGGCAGCATCACTGGACCTACCCCAAATTAAATCACAGTCATACTCACTGATGTGCGGAGGCAGAGCTGAAGAAAGGCGACCAGCAGTAGATCCAGGCAGAACGTCAGGTGCTGGATCGTCTGTGGTAGAGGCTGGCAGAGGCCCGTGACGTCCATTTCCTAGAGGAATTATGGCACCTGGCGAGGCAGGTGGGTGATGATGGAAGGAGAGGTACGGGGGCAGAGGTCAGACCACCGACCCTGATGAGCCCGGGTGGCCAAGGACAGCAGCCAAGCAGCAACAAGAGCAAACGTTGACTCCAGACAGAGGACCCATGGCAGGTGCAGTCCACATCCTGGGAATTGAGTGGGAATCTCCTGCCCTGCCAGGCGCAGGGAGACAAGGCCATGCAGCAGACCAAGGCTGGGGTGTGGTGGCAGGCAGCCTGCATGAATCTCCCGCCCAGCCGGGTGCAGGGAGATGCGGGAATGCAGAAGTCAATGGTAAGGGGCGGGCGGCTGGAGCAGATTGACCATTTCCTGCCCATCCGGGCGCAGGGAGATGCTGGTAGGCAGGAGTCAGCTAGAAGGGATTGGCGGCAGGTGTGGAGTGGCCATCTCCTGCCCAGCCGGGCACAGGGAGAACAGAGGCAATGGGTGGGCAACAAGTGAGGCATTGTGATCTCCCACCTGGTCGGGTGCAGGGAGATGCATAGCAGACAGCACAGGTGAGGCAGAGTGCACTGGCATATTCAAATCTCCCGCCCTACTGGGCACATGGAGAGAAGGAGCCGCCGGGGACAGCAGTGCAGATGCTGGGAGAGCAGAGGAAGTTCTCCAGGGAAATGTGAATGGGCGGCCAGAGGGAATCCTGCAGAGACTCCCAGACAGTGTGCTAGGGCATGGGCAGGCATGGAAGAGGATGCACGGGAGGATCTTTTTGGAACCCCCCCAGCCCCCACCCCCCACGCACCGGGGGAGCGGGGGCGGCCCCAGGTACAGCAGCGGTGGGCACCCGCGAGCGTGGGACAGAGGCGGGAAGCACTGCAGCTCCTGCCCGGCCGGGCACAGAGAGGCGAACAGGGGAAGAGGCAGCAGGAGGAGCCCGGGCGGACCATAGCATGGCTCTAGGGCTCTGGGACCATGCATAGCGGGCAGAGATCTGGACCGCTGCATTCACTGGCAGGTGGAAGTCTGCTGGGTGGAACCCTGTAAGCGACAGGCAGACCCTCTGGGCTTCCTAGGAGGGGGAGATCCGGCATCCCCCTCCCTGCTCCCCCGGAGCCCTCATCAGTGGCTCCGGGGGAGCAGGGAGTGCAGGCTGGAATGTAAGCGGCCCCAGGACTGAGGCTCAAACGGGATGGAGGGTAGGCCCGCCTCTGGGTCCTGGGTGCAAGGGACCACGCAGAAGAGTCTGCAGGTGGCGGGGAGAGAGGAAGCCACCTCAGGGGAGAAGAGGGCAAACAGCCAGTCTGCCTGACCTTGAAGTGCCAGGGGCATTACTTTTCTGGGCTCAGGCCCAGCCCATCCCTCATAGTTCAACCAATCCTTGGTGACCACTCAACCACCTTATCCGGCACCTGACCATGCCCCCATCAGTCGAGACTCTCTTTCCCTATAGGCCTGATGAAGGCCCAAGAGGCCTTCATCAGTGTGCTGCATCTCCTTTCACTGTCTAGTAGGGATGAGCTTTGGTATTATGGGTTTGAATCCTGCAAGATTGAGATCGTCAGTCCTGGTGAATTTTTGTGCAAGAATGGGAGAATTTTTCTTAAGCCCTCATGCACACAGGGCATTAAAAAAACGAGCTGCTTCTGTTCCCAGCATGTTTAGCAGGGTACTATTGAGGCGTTTTGGCTGTGGATCACCTTGGGGATGATAAGGGATGGTTTTGGACTTTTGAATGTTCAACAGTTCACACAACTGTTTTACCAGTTTTAAGTCCTGACCTCCGAGTGAAAATGCTGAGGTAAACCGTAATGAACAAAAAACTTTTTCACCAAAGTTTTGGCAACCGTACTGGCTTATTGGCCCTTGGTCGGGAAAGCTTGAGCATAATGGGTGAAATGACCTGTTACTTTGTTACTACGAGGACATTACTTTGTCCACTCAGGTCAGGTTCTAGCCCCAAATATCAATGCACACCAACTCCATTGGCCATTGATTTTGTAGATGGCCCATTGGGGCAGCCCTACCAGGTAAAGTCTTTCTTTGGCTGCACCAAATACAAGAGTGGCAGTAACTTTAAACTTCGGCTCTTGTGGATGGCCAATAGAAACGGTCCCTAACTAGCTTAAGGGTTCTATCTGGCCCCAAATGCCCATAGTCGTCATGAAGAGCTGTCAACACTATCAATATGTGCTTTTCTGGAAGAAACAACTGTCGAACACCTTCTGGTTCTTCAGAAGGACCTTTTCTGTATATGACACCATATTCAAACTGCATTCGCTCCCATTCTTTGTAGACTACTTTTGCACAATCGACAGAACTCTTCAGCAGCATCTGAGAATCTCGAGCTACCAATGCCTTCTTAAGGCTACACAATGGATCCTCACGCTGATCCCTTCTCAAGTCTTCCTTTGTCAACTGAGGCAACTCTTGACTATGCACTTGAGTCAGATCACAGTGATACCGAGGCACTCCTGCAGGGGTGACTCCCACAGCTTCGGCTCACGTGACTCCTTTATGACGATGCTCTACTCCCGGGCACACTGCGTGAACTCCTTCGGGAGTCAAATGAACCCAGTTCTTTGCACCATCATTTGAGACATACAGTCTTTGAGATAGGGCGTCAGCATCCTGGTTTCCTATCCCTGGCGAGAACTTCAGGCTGAATTGGAACTCAAATAGGGCAGCCATCCACTGATGACCAGTGGCATCTAGTTTAGCAGTATACAACAGGTAAGTCAGAGGATTGTTATCTGTCTTGACTACAAACGTAGCTCCATATAGGTAGTCTCGCAGCTTGTCCACTACTGCGCACTTGAAGGCCAGAAACTCTAACTTGTGCACTGGATAGTTCTTCTCAGGTGGAGTGAGGCTCTGACTCACATATGCGATCGGACGAAGTTTCCCTTGATATAGGACTCCTCCTAGCCCATCTCAGCTAGAATCCACATGCAACTCATAAGGCTTAGAAGGATCAGCATATGCCAAAACTGGAGCTTCAGTGAGGCTCTCCTTCAAACGCCTAAAAGCCTTTCCACACTTCGAAGTCCACTGATCCTAAACAGACTCACACGGCCTCCTGGGCCCCAACTGTCTAGGCTCCCCTAAATTAGACCTCTGCAGACCATTCACTTCCTTCTAAAATAACTCATTCGCTTTGCAATTTGGAAAAAGTTTTTCACAAATCTTTAGTAGTAGGAGCAAAATCCTAAAAAGGATCTTAACTGTGTGACACTCCTTGGTCGAGGCCAGGAGGTAACAGCCTCCAGCTTTCGTGAGTCTGTGGCTACTCTGTTGGCTGAGACCACGTGCCCGAGATAGGTGACTGATGTCTGGTAGAATTTACATTTCTCCAATGACAGCTTCAGCCCCTCTGCATGGAGCCTCTCGAAGACTTTTTGGAGTCGTGCCTCATGCTTCTCTAGCATCTTGCCAAACACAATGATTTCATCTAGGTACACAAGCACCTCTATCAGGTTCATGTCTCCCACTGTGTTCTCCATCAACCTCTGAAAGATGGCTGGGGCTCCTGCCAATCCCTGTGGGGGCTGATGAATGCTGTCTTCTCTAGATCATCAGGAAGCATCTGGGTCTGGCAATATCCACTCTTCAAGTCCAACATGCTGAACCACTTTGCTCCAGACAGACACTGCAGGGCATCCTCTATGCGGGGTGTGGTATACTGATCAGGAATGGCTCTTAGGTTCAATTTTCTATAATCAATATACATCCAAATGGTTCCATTCTTCTTGCACACTACTGCAATGGGGAATGCGTAAGGGCTCCTTGACTCTCTAATGACCCCAGACTTCTTCAGTTCAGCCAACTGCTTCAGAGGGATCCGCCAATATTTCTCTCTGAAAGGCTTGTCCTAAATCAGTCGGATTCAATGATTCAATGTTGTGCACTTTTAGCACAACCTACATCAAAGTCATTCTTGGAGAACATCTCCTCCCACTTGGCTAGCTGGGCTCTAGCCCTCTCTTTCCATCTGGGAGACAAACTTGGACTCTGATGTGGGGTTCTCCTTCAGGGTCCCCTTTAACCAAGTTGTCCACCATAACAAGGGTAGCTGCACTCACTTTCCCTATCCCCATGCAAGGCTGCAGGCTGACAGGCTGACTAGTGATGTTGTTGGTACACTGACAGGGATTTTTCTCCCATTCTTCAGCAACATCCTTGTGGGCACAATTTCTGGGACCAACTCTATCCCAGTTTCTTCCTCCAATGGGTCAGCTTCCAGCACCACAAAAGGACCTGGCTGATCTGAAGACAGCTTGATGGTGGCCTTCAAACATGCTCTCTCTCCCGGTTGCAATGCTCTCTCTCTCAAGTGCCCAACCGCCACAATCTTCCCACTCCGTCGATGGGTGCTCTTTGCTCCTGCACTACACGCTAAAAAAGCCTGCCTCAGCTAGGGGTGAATCTTCTCCACCATGTGACCCTTCACAGCCAATCGAGTCTTCTCACAAGGTCCATGTTTGTTCCTATCAACAAGGAATTCTGTCCTGCCCCAGGGGGCCGAGAGCAGACAACTGCCAAGGTGTCAAATGTTTCTAGCCTTCCAGCTAATTAATGATCAAATGTTATCTTGACAGGGATATATCCATCGAGGGGGAACTTTTGTGTACCAATGCCCCAGATTTCAAACTCTTCCAACTTTCGCAATGGGATATGCTTCAGGTGCTTGTCATAGGAATCCCTATACAGTAACGTCACTTGGGCTCCGGTATCAAGGTAAATCCCTTCTACTTGAAGTGAAACTATTGGAGAAGGCCCTATCAAGTTCTTTCGACAAATTTCTCACTTGGGACTCTATATTCTGAGCCCTAACTAACTTCCTTTGCGGTTGAAAAGTCCTGGTGACAATCCGACTAGGAGGAGGTGCATTGACCTCTTGTGTCCTTCTTCCCTTCCCATGTAGCTCATTTTTGGGTGCAGGCGAAGAAAAAGAGGGGCAAGTGGAAGATCTTGCTGGCTGCTTCTGCTTTGACTCTTTGCGAACTTTAGAGCTCGCTTTACCCTGGGATGCTCAATTGGCTCCTTCACTGAGGCCCCTGTAAGTTTCCCTCCTCCTTCAAAAAACGGATCTTCTGTAACGCTTTTAACACTTCTTCGAGCAACTCCAGACTGATTCCTTCTTTGGGACGCTTAGCCCTGAAGTGCCCCATTTCCCCACATCCAAACATCTCCTTTCCTTGGCTTGGAGCAACTACAACCCTCCTGGGTTTAATCTTTGTTCTTGCATCTTCTCTTGAGTTTCCATTACTCATATCAAAGCCTTGTACATCTGCGCTTGAGCCTGTGCAACTTGAGTCATCAATTCCACTGGCTCAGATTCAATGACTGACTTTTTACTGTCAGGACTGACAGGCACTACTCCTATATCCATGGTTGGCATTTTCAGAGCCATTCTTCACCACACTCTAAATCAGCCGGCTCATGTCTTTATATAATGAAGCAGGGGGAGCACTAGCCCTGCAAGAGTCTGTACCAACTGGCCCCGCGTTTCTCGCACTGGCTAGCGATAGCGTCTGTCCCTTTTTGGTCTCTTCCCTCACTTGCAGTGGAACCACACGAGCGGTTACCCTTTGGGACTAAGGCTCTCACCCACTGTCAGATCTTCTTAGTGCACTCACTTCCCGAGATCTCCAAAACAGTGCTTTGCTCCATACGAGCTCCTTGAGCTTTCCCCGATGTGACTGCAGCAGCTGGGTCCATCTCCTGCTCCCACATTGGCTCATGACAGGGCTGACTAGGGCCTCTGACACTCTAGGTTCAGTCATGTTGTATATACCTTTAAACAACACACACAGACACAAGGCAGTAGTTTTAGCTCTCTCTCTGATTTACTTGGCCAAGAGGAGAAATATTGAATGAGAATTAGTCAGCCAAATCCTGATTTTAGCCAAGGCTAGGCTGAAATCATCCCTAAAACAATCAGATAACAGTTAGTAATGACAAGTGAATGGTAAAATTATTCACAGTAAAAAAATAAGTCCCTTGAGAAGGCTATTGGAAGATATAGGGAATATATCTGCTTAGAGGAAACCCCGGCCTATAATACCTTTGATCTTAATGAGAGATAATGTACCATAGATACCAATGACATGTCCCATTTAAGAGTAATAAACAGCAATGTTCTAAGTGCAAGGCCTTGCACTGTCTTCACCAGCAGTTGGAGCTCATAGAACAATAATTCCTTAATGCAGCAAAGTAAAGGTGAACAAGGCAAAATAGCGGGTTCTGATTTATAGCAATTCTCTATGTAATCCATGTTGTCTGTGCACAGTGTTCAGCGTGTAGTATTAATGACTGGCAATGGGATCTGTGAGCAAATGCCCGCTCACCAATCCTGATAGCTTTCAGTAGTCTCCTGGAGGATTATCAAATGATTCTCCTTACTGTAGATGTGCAGAGATGGTGATCGGTCTGTTGACTCAGTGAAGTGACCAACTCTGTGGCGTTCAGCGCTGCTGCAGGGCGTCCTCTTAGAAGGGGGCGATGTCCGGACCCCCTGGGGCTGGAGCTGTAGGCTGTGTACCACGTGGTAGGCTGTGATCTCCTCACACAGCAGCTAGATGGTGCTCAAACGATGGGGTCCAGGAAGCAAGAGAGCGTGGGCCTGGTCAGCAGATCCTTTTATAGTCTCTCCCACAATTCTCCCCTGGAGCAGATGACTTGCTGTGCAGTCCATGGTCAGTTCTGAAGATCAGCAATGCCTGTTCAGAAAACTACAGCTCCCATAATGATTTTCTTTAGGCTCAGTAATCCAAGCTCAGCAATAGGGGAATATAGAACAGTCTGGGACAGCAGGAGACTAGTCTGCAAATTAGGTGCTGTAATTTGGTCCTGGCTACATAGGAGACCGGGGCACTGGATCAACCTGGCTATACTTCTTTTAATTTTTTATGTGAAATACATTGCCTGTACCATCTGGATAAATAACCTGTCTTTTTATTACTGCTATGCCTGGTATTCTTGTGACCTTGGAGATAACATGTGGCGCTCCTGAATGACTTCATTGTTAGATCCCGGATGTCTCCCTTGTCCCTCAAACCAGCTAATCAAGCACAGATCCTGCTTGGGTAGCTACCCCCCTAGCTGCAACAGCCAAGGAATGACAACTCTGAAATTGGAGGTAATAAAATCATCTTCACTTCATTAGTTACAGAGGAGATCGAGGAAGGAGCAACAGGTGAAGCAGCGCTACAACTTGTACTGGATTCCAAGGCTCCGGGCCAGGTGCTCAGGCTGAAAAGGCTTGCATCTACCTCCAAAGCTGAATACATGCAAGGAAAAATGGCCACAATTAAAGTCTAATGGCTGAAACCCGTTGGCTGTTTTTTCGGCTGTATTTTATCATCTTACATTAAAGGATGTTTGTTTACTCTGATATACTGGCGTGCCGGCTTTTCCTTGCAATGTAGATCAAGGAAGGAATGTTCCTCCACCTCTTCTCTGTTTAGAAATCCTGGTCATTTACAGTGGACCTTGGCTGTCTGAAAGAACTAAAGAGCCCAGGAATCACTGCGGGTGGCAGCAGGGGGGTGGCCCTTCTCACCCAAATCACTGAGCAGCCAATCACTGTCTGTAACAAATGACCACAAGCTCATGGCTAGCTATAGTATAACCATGTATAGCAGGGGGTAGACTTTGCTTTTTTTTTCAAAACTCTTCATTGTTTTCAAATAATGGATCAACAAATATTATTTAAATAAAAACTGCAGATTAAAAAAAAGAAAAAACTTTAGTAATTACAGTAACGTGAAAATTTATATGAGATTTTGGTGCTTGACTTTACATATACTTTAATCGGCAGCAGTACCATGCTGCCATAATGTAATGGAGCTGTGTGCTTCCCAAATTTCTCCACAAGAGGGCACCAAATGAGCAAGAACAACTACAAGATTTTCCTGCCTGGGCCTGTTGACCAGAGATTATCCATAAAGTAAAGAACCTGAGCAAGAAGCCTCTGATGAAAATTTACTGACGTCTGGGCTTCTAAGAAAACCTAAGGTGGTGATTACTTTACTTACGATGGCTCAGCCCACCCGCCCCAGAGCTAGCAACTCAAATTGCTGCTTCCAGCAAAGGCTTTTGAAACAGGACTTTTGTAGAGACACAGAAGTGCTTATGTACAGCAATTAAGTAATATTTCCAAATCACTGTATGTACAATAAGATACCATACAGTTTTGTAACAAGTCAGTACAAATTTGCAAAACTTACAGGCAGCATCATGCTTGAGCAGTGCTCGTTTAACAGGTCCACTTGACTGACATAAAGTGGGGTGCTGTTCTGGTGCTCTAGGGTACAAGGAGGCCAAAGTCACAGAGGTCCCCAAGGGTAATCCAGATCGTCCCTATATTCTGTCCCTGCTTCCCCACACCAGACCCATCTCTCCATATCCAGCATACAGTATCTCTGTATGGATCATAACTCGCACTTCCCACACTGCAGGGCTCACAATGAGAGCCAGCAGGGGCTATATACTGTCTAGCGCACCCCCTATGGAGCCGCAAGTAGAACTGGGATCCCCCACCCTACACAGCCAGGCACACCGAATTTCCACAGGCACACTTGAGTCAGGCAACAGTCCAGTGCTTGTTTTTGTATTTTTATCGAGGGGTTAAAACTTGGATGGGGAGTTGATGTCTTATGGGATGCCCACTTGACTTCAGACAACTTCAGGGACAACCCTCCTATATACACTCTATATACACTATTTTCTCTTCCTCCAGCACTCCACCTGATTGCAAAAAAAACAGACTGGGACACTTTTGGTAAATCACAGGCAGGGAACCCAAGTAGGGTTGTCACCTCATCCCTTTAAACCCGAACACATATTAATTACACAGGTTCTGAGGTTAATTTAATTCAGATAAGGCACCAAGTGAGTTTAATTACCACCTGAATCAGCCACACAACCTGTGTAATTAATATGTGTTCAGTTTTAAAGGAATAAGGTGGCAACCCTAAACCCGAGGCCCCTTTGGTTATGTAGCAGAATCCAGTGTCCAGTTTACATTCCTGTGGCTACTGATCCCAGCACCACCTCTTCAGTCACCTGGCTACAGCTGCTCCCCTTCCATAGTTGCCAACATTGTAAAAAAAATGTATAAGGACACTTTTTTGTCTGTAGGCGGAGTGTTGTTATAATTAGGGGGTGGGACATTCTAAATATTGGGTGTGACTTAAAGGGGCGTTGCTCAAATGGGGTGTGATTAGAGTCTGAGATGAACAAGGGATGGAGGGAGAAACAAAGGGAGAAAGAGAGAGAGAGAAATAAAGAAAGAGATGGAGGGACAGCAGGCCTAGATCCTACACCACAACAGAAATATGTGTATTTCAAAAAGTTTAACAACCAGCAGATAAAGATACTTCAAACACCTGGTGTTAGCACTTCAATGATCTCGGCACCATGGTTGTTATGGTGTCAGGATGATTGAAGTGCATTATTACTATTATTACATTGTAATATAAAATGAAATAGTTCAACTCACCATAATGTAGAATCAGTGGAAACCCTGAGTGTGTTACTTGCCATGTCGCCTGCCACCAGATGCCATCAGGTGTCCCCTTTACACCAGGCATTCCCAGCAGAGTCCCTCCTTACATCAGGTGTCCCCAGCGGAGTCCCTCCTTACATCAGGCATTCCCAGCGGTGTCCCTCCTTACACCAGGCATTCCCAGTAGAGTCCATCCTTACACCAGGCATTCCCAGTAGAGTCCATCCTTACATCAGGCATTCCCAGTAGAGTCCCTCCTTACATCAGGCTTTCCCAGTAGAGTCCCTCTTTACATCAGGCATTCCCAGCAGAGTGCCTGCTTACACCAGGCATTCCCAGCAGAGTCTCTCTTTACATTAGATGTCCCCAACAGAGTCCCCCTTACATCAGGTTCCCCCAGTGGAGCCCCCCTTACATCAGGTATCCCCCAGCGGTGCCCCCCTTACATCAGGTGTCCCCCAGTGGAGACCCTTTACATCAAGTGTCCCCCAGTGGAGCCCCCTTTACATCTAGTGTCCCCCAGTAGAGCCCCTTTACATCAGGTGTCCCCCAGTGGAGCCCCCTTTACATCAGGTATCCCCCAGTGGAGCCCCCTTACATCAGGTAATCAGGTATCCCCCAGTGGTGTCCCCCTTACATCAGGTATCCCTCAGCGTTGTCCCCCTTTCATCAGGTATCGCCCAGCGGTGCCCTACTTACATTAGGTATCCCCCAGTGGAGCAGCCCCCCTTACATCAGGTATCCCCCAGTGGAGCAGCCCCCCTTACATTAGGTATCCCCCAGTGGAGCAGGCCCCCTTAGATCACATATTCCCCAGTGGAGCAGCCCCCCCCTACATCAGGTATCCTGTAGTGGAGCAGCCCCCCTTACATCAGGTATCACCCAGTGGAGCAGCCCCCCTTACATCAGGTATCCCCCAGTGGAGCAGCCCCTCCTTACATTAGGTATCCCCCAGTGGAGCAGCTCCCCTTACATCAGGTATCCCCCAGCAGCGGAGACTCTCTCTGCTGCCATTACAAAACACCAAAACGAAGTAATAGGCAGAGTGGAACAAAATAGGCGCTGCCCACCCCCACCCCACCTTTCCCACAATAGGTCACAGACAGACCGGCAGCGGGGCGGGGGGTGGGCGACTCCGCAGCTCAATTTCTATTGGCAGCCACCTGGCCTCTTGTTTGTTCTCTGCGTTCTGGTATTCTGTAAAATGGCGGCCGGTGGAGACATTGGCTTCACCGGCCGCGGGCCTCTAGCGTCGGCGGCAGCAAAAAATCTGGAAAATTAGGATTTCTCAGGACATTTCCCGGGAATCATGAAAACCGGATAAAAAGGTCTGAATCCCGGGAATGTCCCAGGAAATTCGGACAGTTGGCAAGTATGCCTTTCACTAGCCCTCTCCCACTGTCCTCACACTTGTTCCCATGCCTCCAGGAAGGATATCCATGTGTTGTAGAGTGTCCCTCCAGCACCCGAGCCCCCAAAAAAAACCCAGGCCAGAGGTCACCCCCCCAGACTAGGGGCACCCTCAAGAGCCTTCTCAGCACTCTTTCTTCTTCCTCCACTCGACTGCCCCTGCTGGCAGGACCCATGAGTATTTATGAGGTGGCCTGCCCCTTGCCAGCTCATTTTGCTAGGGATTGGATGAGCCCCTTATCAATACTCAAAGCAGCTCCTCCTAACCTCCCACCAATGCTTCTGGAAGCTTCTCCAAGGTTCCAGCAAGTAGGGGGAGGTGCCAGAGGTGCTGCTTGCTGAGTCATCCAGCCTCCCTGAGTCCCTCAGCCCTGACCCAGATTCAACCCCAGCCTGGCTCTCAGCAAAGCCAATTTACCTACAATTATGTACAATTTAGCACACTATCTTAGTTGTGTGTCTAGTGTCTAAGATTGGGTGAATTCAATGTTCAAACAGACATAGGCTCTACCAAGATGGTGCCCAGAGTCTATGGAAGGGAACACACTGGTTCCATGCCTGGCATTCCCCTTTAATATAGAAATAACTTTGCTGGCAAAACAATTTAAATTGAATCAGACCTTCACCCTAGAGTACATGTAATAGTGCACTGCCTTCCCCCACTTCCCTCTCTCACAACCGGATAATTATTATTTTTTGACCGTTTATTTGTGCTGAATGACACTTAGGTCCAGTTTTCCCAGGCATGCACAAAGACTGTCTATTTTGAAAATCCCAAATCTTTGCTGTCTTTGCACATACATGAGAAATCTCCTTTGCAGATGTCCTGAAGGGCTGGAGTCATAAGGGCTTGTTCACACCCTACGTGCGTGAAAAGATTTCACTTGCAGAGACATCAGTTTCAAATCAGTTTCCACCAGTTTTTATGCACATTGAAAGTTTTCATGCGCGCCAGTTAAGTGCCCCATTCACACCAATTTTGATGTCATGTCAATATTTTCTCCTGTACAGAAAACTGCATACACATTGCAGATTCCTGCGCAGGAAAAAATCAGCAAGGTATGGCAGACATCCCAACCTGCAAAAACTCATTTCAGGGAGGTGACGCTTTACGCCGGCGCCGACCCCCCCCCCCCTAATAAAATGCAGCCTTACCAGTGCCAATTAAATGCAGCCTGATCACACAGCTGCTGGGGCTGGGCTACTGGCCCTGGGGTCTGGTTGCTAGGGCCTGGCTGCTGGGGCCAAGGGTCTGGCTGCTGGTCCTGGGGTCTAGCTGCTGAGGCCAAGGGTCTGGCTGCTGCAGCTGGGCTGCTGGTCCTGGAGTCTGGCTGCTGGGGCCAGGGGTCTGGCTGCTCTGGCCGGCTGCTGGGGCCAGGGGTCTGGCTGCTCTGGTCGGCTGTTGGGGCCAGGGGTCTGGCTGCTCTGGTTGGCTGCTGGGGCCAGGGGTTTGGCTGCTGGGGCCGGCTGCTGGTCCTGGAGTCTGGCTGATGGGGCCAGGGGTCTGGCTGCTGGGACCAAGGGTCTGGCTGTTGGAGCTGGACTGCTGGTCCAGGAGTCCAGCTGCAATGGGGCTGGTGAGCCATCCCAGTCAGAGAATTCCCCAGAAGGATGAGGGTGGGCTGCGGCAGAGAGGGGGACAGCCCATACTGCTGTACCCAGCCTGCTGCATGGGTACTTTTTTGGGGTCAGTTGGGCTGATTCAGCAGGGAAGAAAGGGGGTGGGCAGAGGCAGAGAGAAGACTGTGATCTGCAGGCTGAAACAATTAAAAGGAAAAAAACTTTCCAATGTCAAGCAGACTCTGCGCAGTGATCTCCTGTGCAACAAGTACATGACAGTCCCGGTCTGCCCGGCGGATTGATATAGAATGGACTGTGATATATTTGTCGCGCAGAAGATTACTGCACAGCGGCACCCGAAAGTGGAGAGTCTGCTTGACAGGGGAATTTTTTTTTTCTTTTAATTGCTACAACCTGCAGATCACAGTGTTCTCTCTGCCTCCCCCCACACCCCTCCTTCCCTGCTGAATCGGCCGGACCAACCCCCAAAAAAAAGTACCCATGCAGCAGCCAAAGCAGGCCAAAGCAGGCTGGGGACAGCAGTATGGGCTGCAGTATATTGCATCCGCCTGTCACTCAGCCACAGACAGAGCGGCCATCTTCCATTCGGCCAATCGGGCTGCTCTGTCTGTCTGTGGCTGAGTGACAAACCCAGCCTAGGGATCGACCTGCGCTCGCGGGTGTCCGGGAGCCCGCAGCCAAATGCGGGAGACTTGAGATGTCTGAGGTAGTGTGTTAACATGGCACAAAGAGAACCATTGTTTTTTGTTTTTTTTGAGCACTTGCAGAACAAGTGCAGAAAAACTGAGCTTGATGCACCATGGTGTGAACGAAGCCTAAATGCCATCATGGCAGTTGAAGATCAAACAGTGGCCAAGAGGCCTTCCTTGGCCAAAAGTGATAGGAGGGTTTAGTTCCGCTTTAAAGTGATTGTAAAGGCTCATTTTTTTTTTAAATAACAAACATGTCGTACTTTCCTCCACTGTGCAGTTCATTTTGCACAGTGGAGGAAAGTGGCCCTGATCATCCTCTTCTGGGGTCCCCCAGGGGGACCAAGAATTGACTCCCTGCAACATAGGACCCACCCCCAGGAAAAATAGATCCCCCCACCAGCAACAATAGACCTCCCCAGCAACAATAGACCCCCCTCCTATGTTGCAGGGAGTCAATTGTTGATCTACTGATGCTGGCTATTGGGGGTCCATTGTTGCTGGGGTGTATCTATTGTTGCTAGATCTATTTTACTGCCTTTCTTGTTATCATTAACGAATTCCATACCAAATACTTAACACTGCAAAATGATACTTGGCTCTGTATTCTCTAAAAGGGTTGGTACTGGGAGGTGGGTAAGGGCTAGAACCAAGGAACGGTGCTTGGAGGTGGGTAGGGGGTGGAGGCAAGGGCTGACCCAGAAGGGAGGAGTTCTGATTGGGACACCTTATATAAAGTGGGACTCTGATGGGTACACCTGATGTAAAGGGGGACTCTGATGAGGACACCTGATAAATAGGGGGCTCTGATTAGGACACCTGATGTATAGGGGCACTCTGATTGGGACACCCAATGTAAAGGGGGACTCTGATTGGGATCCCTGTTGTAAAGGGAAGACTCTGATGGGGACACCTGATGTAAAGGGGAATCTGATGTTAAAGAGGAACTGCAGTCTGCTCACATAATTTGTATTAAAAACACCTTTGCCATTCTGAAGCTTCCCTCCAACCACTTTGCATATTATTTTATATATACTGTGATTCTGTACTTGCCAAATATGCTGCAGAAATCCCTCTCCACTGAGTCTGGCTGCAGCCATTATAACTGTGGGCAGCTGAAGCTGCTGCCTATTCCACTTCCTGGATTTACACAGACACACAGAGGCACACCTCCAGCTCTGCAGCCCTGCAGCTCTCATTGACTCTCTTATGACTCATCCCCCCTCCCTTCCTGGCCAACTCTCACAAAAGTGAGAGAGAGAGAGCTGTGCATGATGTCATAAGCCTAGCCTTATGACCAGACATGAAACAGGACGTGGGCTGTATAAGGTATTTACTGGCAGAAAAAAAAGTGTTTTACTATCCAAAGATAAAACAACAAGGGCAGAAGATTTAATAGATGGAAAGATAAAAAAATGACTGAAGGTTCACTCAATATACGTCCTTACTTTGAGGACGCATAGCTAGCTGCCATAACCCCGGTATCCTCGTGTTCGGCCAGCGGTCTGCTACAAGATAAAAGTGGTCTCTGTGGCTTCGCTGCGAGATCACTTTTATCGGAGGCACGGGAGGTGCCCCCCACCTCCGGCCGCGCTCCGGTGTCCTCCGCTGCTTACAAGAACAGTCGGCAGCCGCGGAGGCGTCTTGGTCCTTTCACGTCAGTGGTATGGAGATGACTGAGGGGAAGATGGCCCCCATCCGTCTCCATGACACTGTAGGGCGGAAGCGACGTGAAAACATCACTTCCACCCATAGCTCTTAAAGGGCCATTTTTTTTTAAATAATTTTTTTAAATGACAATTTTTTTTTATTGCATTTTAGTGTAAATATGAGATCTGAGGTCTTTTTGACCCCAGATCTCATATTTAAGAGGTCGTGTCATGTTTTTTTTTCTATTACAAGGGATGTTTACATTCCTTGTAATAGGAATAAAAGTAACATAATTTTTTTTTAAACTGTAAAAATCAAAAATTAAAGGTAAAATAAATAAGCAAAAAAAAAAAAATGTTTAAACACGCCCCGTCCCGCCGAGCTCGCGTGCAGAAGCAAACGCATACGTGAGTAGCGCCCATATATGAAAACAGTGTTCAAACCACACATGTGAATCGCCGCGATCGGTAGAGTGAGCGCAATACTTCTAGCCCTAGACCTCCTCGGTAACTCAAAACATGCAACCTGTAGAATGTTTTAAACGTCGCCTATGGAGATTTTTAAGGATAAAAGTTTGTCGCCATTCCACGAGCGGGCGCAATTTTGAAGCGTGACATGTTGGGTATCAATTTACTCGTGAACTATCATCTTTCACAACATAAAAAAAATTGGGCTAACTTTACTGTTGTCTTATTTTTTAATTCCAAAAAGTGTATTTTTTCCAAAAAAAATGTGCTTGTAAGACCACTGCGCAAATACGGTGTGACAGAAAGTATTGCAACGACCGCCATTTTATTCTTTTTTTTACTTTCAAAATATTTTATTTTTAAAATACATAGAATACAGTACGATACATTTAATAAACGTTTTAAATGTTCATGAACATCTCATAACATTACATCCTGGAAAATGACGAGTTCACAACAGTAAGCTATTAATAATTGGGGATAAAATAAAAGTGGATATAAATAAATAAAAGTGGATATTCCAATCCTGTGAGCATACGCAGGTCTATCCTAATGCTTGGAAGGAGAGGGAGCCAGTATGACACCATGCGAAATATAAGTCCCTATATATTTAGCCCAAGGATCCCAGATTTTTTCAAACTGTGGGATCCTGTCAGCTAAAATGCTGGCTAACTTTTCTTGGGTCATTATCCATGAAACTTTTCTTCTGACCTTTGACAAGAAGGGCCTAGGTTTCTTCTAAGCTTTTGCTATTATAAGCTTGACTCCTGTGAGTATGAAGTGAATTAATTTTTGTGTGTGCTTGGGAATGAGAGGTATGTGGTCATTTAGAAAAGCTACAAGAATGGACCTAGGAATCTGATGACCAGTCACCTTAAATATCATATTGTTCCAATGTTCCAAAATGGTCAGATCCTGGGACATCCCCACCAAGTATGAACCATCGTTCCCAATAGTTGACAACCTCTGAAACAAGTTGGATCTGCAGTTGGATATATGGTTGCAAGCCTGGTGGGGGTTAAATACCACCTGGTTATAACCTTAATGTTAGCTTCCATCAGGGAAACATTAAGAATTCCCCTGAAAGATTTTGAGTAGGTGGTATGCCAGGTTTCTAAGTCCCAACTGAATTGAAGATCATTTTCCCAGGCCTCCATATAGGAGGATTTAGCTGTAGGGTGAGTGAGGCACGAGTAAATCCTCCTTTTTGTTCCATAGCTTGTTCACACCACTTCTCAAATTTTGTGAATTGGAGCAGAAGGG
The DNA here is from genome assembly GCA_037952925.1 of Lithobates clamitans. Taxonomy (NCBI): domain Eukaryota; kingdom Metazoa; phylum Chordata; class Amphibia; order Anura; family Ranidae; genus Lithobates; species Lithobates clamitans. The sequence goes on along the minus strand of JBBGZY010000117.1, from coordinate 59,650 downwards.
GTTTATCCTTCCAAATTTGGTGTAAGAATTTAGAAATGAGATTGAAACGGAGTCTTTCAGAATCAGAAAGTTTCAGTGTATTGACGCAATAGGTAAGGGTTATAGGCTTTCCAGATCTAAAGAAATGTCCTATACAATATAGTCCCTTGTCCACCCACCATTGGAATGTTTTTCTATCTAAGCCTGGAGAGAAGTCCGAATTATTGAATAAGTGTGATAGGGGACGTCCTATGGAAATGAGAGTCGGGTGAGTTCTGAGGCTGTCCCAAAGAGCGCAAGATTGGAACATAGTTGGGGCCATTATGGGAGGTCTTTTCTTAAGTGGACACCATAATAAATTATCTAGGGATAAGTGGGCTACTGCCTGTTGCTCTATATTGATCCAGTCTGGTTTTTCAGGCTTTGAGTAAATTATGGATAGTTGAGCCAGTCTAGCGGCTATATAAAATTTGTGAAGATCGGGAAGACCTATTCCTCCCTTACTTTTATGGTGAAATAAGTTGTGTTGGGGTATTCGATAGCGGCACCCCATGTGAATTTGAGAATCTTGCTCTGGAGTGTTTTCAAATGAGATTTATTAACTGGAATGGGAAGAGATCTGGAAAAATATTAAAATTCTTGGGAGTAAGGTTATTTTAATCGAATTGGTCTTACCTAACCAGGAGAGTTCATGTTTGGACCAGGTTTTAAGATCATTTTCTAATTTCTTACATAAAAAAAGTTTGATAGTTGTTTGTGTAGAGATTTTCGAAGCGGGCAGTAAGTGTAATACCCAGGTATTTGTTGGAGCTGTCATTCCAATCGAATTTGAATGACTGTTTTAACTGAGATACAGTTGGTGGGGGGAGCGAAACATGAAGGGCTTGGAATTTTGTATAGTTGACCTTCAGGCCTGTTTTTTTAGAAAATTTATTAAGGGTCTGACATATGTTTGGAAGAGAGGTCAATGGAGAAGTCACGAATAAGAGAAGATTATCTGCAAAGAGCCCACATTTGTGGGTTTGATCTCCGCATGATACCCTTTTAATGTTTGGATTGTGGCGAATATCTATTGCCAAAGTCTCTATAGCAATGGCGAATAATAAAGGGGAAAGCGGATATCTCTGTCTCGTTCCCCTGGCTATAGTTATTGGTTTCAAATAATGTCCTTGTAGATGAATTAGCACCTTAGGTTGCAAATACAGGGATTAAAGCAGGCCTATGAAGCGCCTACCAAAGCCCCAACGCTCTAAAAGGGAGAAAATGTATTGGCAAGAAATTGTATCAAAGGCCTTTTGCAGGTCAAATGATAAAAGAAGCCCCTCCTGTCTCACTCCCCCCCCCCCCCCCCCAGCCAGATTGCAGAATGGAGATCAAATTAATTGCTCGTCTTATCTGCCTGGAATAAAGCCCACTTGGTCTTTATGTATATAGAAATTAATAAAGGATGATAAACGGTTGGCCAATATTTTTGTCATTATCTTGATATCATTATTAATGAGAGAGATTGGGCGATAATTCTTGACTTCTTCAGGGTTTTTATCAGGTTTGGGGATGACTGTGATGTATGCTGAGTTGAGGTGAGTATCTAAGGGAACACCCTGTGTTTTAGAGTTAAATAAATTGGTCAGATGCTGTGCTAAAGTTCTTGAGAAGGCTTTGTAATAGGGAATGGATAATCCATCAGGTTCTGGTGCTGACCCTCTTTTGAGGTCTTTAATGACCTCATGAAACCTCATCTACCGTGAAGGGAGCTTCTAGTAAATTTTTATGAGGAAGTTAGGTTAGGGAGTTCATCTAGACATTTAAAAATGTAATCTTTGTCTGAATGGGAAGATGAGCTATAAAGGTTGGAATAGAAATCTTGGAATGCGTCCAAGATTTTGGCTGGATTAGCTGTGGGGGGTTGACCTGCTATTCTGATCTTGGGTGTTGTATGAATTTTGATTCGGGGGGAGAGTTTTGTCGCTAGTAATGACCCTATCTTGTTTGTATGTAAATAAAATGTATTACTACTCCATCTTATCACCTTTTCTGCTCGCGTAGTGAGGGCTAGGTTGAGATCCAGTCTAGTTTTATCTAATAGGGAAATAGAGACCAAGGATGGATCTCGTTTGTGGCGAGCTATGAGGATAGTGGACTCAGTTTCTAGACGCTCTATTTCAGTTCTTTGTTCTCTTTTGGTTTGGGTAGAGATTTGAATAATTTTACCCCAAATGAAGGCCTTGTGGGCGCCATTTTATTCTTTAGGGTGTTAGAAAAAAATGTATAATATATATTAATTTATATAATATAAAACAGTTTTTAACTTGTAAACAACACATCTAAAAAAGAGGCCAGTCCTTAAGTGGTTAAGTGGTTTTATTTTCTTTTACTTGAAATGTGGATGTTATTGGCCTACTTTAATGTTTTATTAGGGAGAGATTTAGAACTCAAAAATTCTTTTTAAGCAACTGAACGTCTATGAATTTGAATTCACACCCCCCCCCTTTTCCCTAGATAGACATTTGTTAATTGCAGGAATGTGTGCAAAACTGTGTGAATCCTTGCAATACACAAACACACAGTTTTACAGGTGTGCATTGGCAATGTTCATTATTAATAGCACAACGCATACCTTGTTTTTGCACTCATTCACCTGTGGCAAAACGCATAATAACAAAGTTCCAAGCATTTTAGTGCAGTGTAATTTTTAAAAAGCTTTTTTTTGTGCATTCTTCACACGTGAAGGTGTAAATGGAGCCTTTTATGTATATGAAAGAGATTTGGGAGGGACATTTAGCAACTCTGTTTCACAGCAAGCCAATACTTATGTAAAAGTGGTTAGCTTGATGTACATACTAATATGTGATTATCTTTACAAAACGTCTTGCTATGTATAATATACAGTATCTCACAAAAGTGAGTACACCCCTCACATTTTTGTAAAAATGTTACTATATCTTTCATTGGGCTAAATTTACTGTTTAGTTTTTTTAATTCATTTTTTTTCCACAAACAATTGCGTTTGAAAGACCACTGCACAAATACCGTGTGACATAAAATATTGCAACAGTTGCCATTTTATTTTCTAGGGTCTCTGCTAAAAAAATATATATAATGTTTGGGGCTTATTAGTAATTTTCTAGCAAAAAATAGGCTTAGGCATGAAAGGGTTAATGGCTGTGTGTTGAGTTATTTTGAGGGGACAGCAAATTTACACTGTTATACAAGCTGTACACTCACTACTTTACATTGTAGCAAAGTGTCATTTCTTCAGTGTTGTCACATGAAAAGATATAATAAAATATTTACAAAAATGTGAGGGGTGTACTCACTTTTGTGAGATACTGTATAATTTAATACATACTGTACACAGACACCATCTCCTACTGTGCAGTGCTACACACTGCTTATCACTCTTTCCCGTATGGCAAATACGAGGCTGCCGACTTACTGAAAACAATTGTAAAAGAAAGAAATAAGAGTGGTGCACTTATTCAATAATGTGCCATGAATTAATATACTTAAAAAATGAACATGATAAGTATCCAAAAACAAACAAATAAATAAATGTGAATAAAAGTCCAACTAAAGCCCAATGGTAGGAGTCAGTTCATATTTTGATAAAGATTCTCATAGGAGTATCTTGATAGAAGAAAAAATAGACAACACATCAATCCAAGCATCGACTGTTATATTTATGAATTGGCCGCTCACCTCCAAAAATGACCCAAAGGTCAAACAAGGCTCATCAGATAGATAAATGGCACTCAAAGGAAACAAAGAACAGCTGTAGTGCAATATTGCCAAATAAAAAGTTAATAGATTAAGTAAAAGAAGCTGCTTACATCAAGTAAGAAAAAAAATTGCAGTAATAAACAATGGGAGTAGTGACACACTCGCCTCCTCACCGCATTTCCGTAAAACAGCACCGGAAATGGCGTCACAAGGCTCCACCCGACGCGTTGCGTCACTGGTCACGTGACTTCCTCAGGGATACAAGTACTCCCATTGTTTATTACTGCGATTTTTATTCTTAATTGATGTAAGCAGCTTATTTTACTTAATAAATTTACTTTTTATTTTGGCAATATTGCACTATGGGTGTTTTTTGTTTCCTCTGAGCGCCATTTATATAAGAAGTGCCATTTCTTGGAGCAAGCTGTTTCCTTCTACATATGGAGTTTCCTAAGTTGTTTTCATACCAAGATCTGGACATAGTTCTTCGTCTTCACTTGGGACCTGGATGTCTTTACAGATACATCAGCAGGATTCCTTATCTGACTATCTGATGAGCCTTGTTTAACCTTTGGGTCATTTTTGGAGGTAAGCGGCCAATTCAAAAAATATAACAGTCGATGTTTGGATTAATGTGTTGTCTGTTTTTTCTTCTATCAAGTTACTCCTATGAGATTCTTATCTCTATATGAACTGACACCTACCATTGGACTTTTATTCACATTTATTTGTATGTTTTTGGATACTTATCGTGTTCCTTTTTTAAGTACCGTATATACTCGTGTATAAGTCGAATTTTTCAGCCCCTTTTTTGGGTCTGAAAGTGCCCCCTTCGACTTATACACGAGTCACCACCGTCTGCCTACATGATCAGCATGTCATGCAGGCAGACGGTGGCCAGCGTGTGCTGCATAGACTCGGCAGCGGCTCTCACTGTTCAAAAGCCGCGCCTCCTCGTCTGTGATAGGCAGTCAGTGTACAGCCTATCACAGACATTCTCTCATCCTCGTCCGTGGTATGAGGATGAGAGAATGTCCGTGATAGGCTGACTGCTGGGAAATTGAGTTTTTTGGAGGAGGAGGAGGCGCAGCTTTTGAACAGTGAATGGCCGCCGAATACTACACGCTGATCGGTGCAGAGCGGCGCACGGTGGCATGCACAGGAGACAGGTAGGATGCACATACAAACACACAGACACATGCACACAGGTACATATACACATACACAGGACACCGGTACATATACACATGCACATATACACAGGTACATGACACAGGTACATATACACATGACATATGCACATATACACAGGACACTGTACACATGACACATGCACAGGACACAGGGAGGTATACAGCTGCAGATGGGCATTGTTGACCCTCTTTTTCCACTTACAGTAGCTGTGCATTTCTCACCCTCGTCTTATACTCGGGTCAATAAGTTTTTCCCATTTTTTTGTGGTAAATTAGGGCCTCGACTTATACTCGGAACGACTTATACTCGGAACGACTTATACTCAAGTATATACGGTATATTAATTAATGGCACGTTATTGAATAAGCTCACTACTCTTATTTCTTCCTTTTACATTTGATTACATAGGTTTTTGGGTACATTACCAAGTGGTTGCAGCTAATTCATGGTCACTATACATTAATTACATATTTTTCCCTTTTCTGAGCTTATTCTGACTATAGTCACTGTAGGTTGATGGTTTATATTTAACAAAAAAAAAAATTACACATAGTAGCGCACAAGTTTATTGCTTTATATTACTGAAAACAATGCACTCCCTGTGGGGCCGTAATATAAATATATATATACGCTGAGCAAAATTATTAAGGCAACACTTTTGTGTTGTGATTGTTGCAGCAGCTGTCCGGGTGGCTGGTCTCAGATGAACTTGGAGGTGAAGATGCTGGATGTGGAGGTCCTGGACTGGTGTGGTTACACGTGGTCTGCGGTTTTGAGGACGGTTGAATGTATTGCAAAATTCTCCTTTGGAGACAGCTTATGGTAGAGAAATGAACGTTCAAGTCAAGGGCAACAGCTCTGGTGGACATTCTTGCAGTCAGCATGCCAATTGCACGCTCCCTCAAAACTTGCAACATCTGTGGCATTGTGCTGTGTGATAAAACTGCACATTTTAGAGCGGCCTTTTATTGTGGCCACCCTAAGGCACACCTGTGCAATAATCATGCTGTCTAATCAGCATCTTGATATACCAAACCTGTGAGGTGGATGGATTATCTCTGAAAACGAGAAATGCTCACTGACACAGATTTAGACAGATTTGTGAACAATATTCGAGAGAAATAGGCCTTTTGTGTACATAGAAAAAGTCGTAGATCTTTAAAGCGGAGTTCCGCTTAAGAAAAAAAATTAAAAGTCGGCAGCTACAAATACTGCAGGTGTGTATTGCTAGATACTTTTTTTTTTAGGAGGGTGCATATGATCAGCACAGGGCCAATCAGCATTGCCCAGACAGAGGGTCAGGGGTCCTGCATCCTCATAGGACAGCTCAGTGTAGTATGAAAACTCCTCCTTTAAGCTTTACCAGGAACTGATAGAGGTCATAAGACTGCTATATACTGCTGATGAGAAATAGGTATTTAGCCGTTTATATTTACTAAAATAATTGCATTTCTTTGTTCTGTGTACTGTGGGAGACCAGATATTGTGAATGCAGAGTCCTGGGTTTAGTAACACTTTAACCACTTGAAGACTAAGCCTTTTTTTCTGACACTTGTTGCTTACAGGTTAAAATCAGTATGTTTTGCTAGAAAATAACTTAGAACCCCTAAACATTTTCTCTCTCTCTCTCTCTCTCTCTCTCTCTCTCTCTCTCTCTCTCTCTCTCTCTCTCTCTCTCTCTCTCTCTCTCTCTCTATATATATATATATATATATATATATATATATATATATATATATATATATGTATATATATATAATGTTTAGGGGTTCTAAGTAATTTTCTAGCAAAAAATACTGATGATATACAGTGGCTTGCGAAAGTATTCGACCCCCTTGAACTTTTCAACCTTTTGCCACATTTCAGGCTTCAAACATAAAGATATAAAATTTTAATTTTTTGTGAAGAATCACCAACAAGTGGGACACAATTGTGAAGTGGAACGAAATCTATTGGATATTTTAAACTTTTTTAGCAATTAAAAAACTGAAAAGTGGTGCGTGCAAAATTATTCGGCCCCTTTACTTTCAGTGCAGAAAACTCACTCCAGAAGTTCAGTGAGGATCTCTGAATGATCCAATGTTGTCCTAAATGACTGATGGTGATAAATAGAATCTACCTGTGTGTGTAATCAAGTCTCTGTATAAATGCACCTGCTCTGTGATAGTCTCAGGGTTCTGTTGAAAGTGCAGAGAGCATCATGAAGACCAAGGAACACACCAGGCAGGTCCGTAATACTGTTGTGGAGAAGTTTAAAGCCAGATTTGGATACAAAAAGATTTCCCAAGCTTTAAACATCTCAAGGAGCACTGTGCAAGCGATCATTTTGAAATGGAAGGAGTATCAGACCACTGCAAATCTACCAAGACCTGGCTGTCCCTCTAAACTTTCAGCTCAGACAAGGAGAAGACTGATCAGAGATGCAGCCAAGAGGCCCATGATCACTCTGGATGAACTGCAGAGAACTACAGCTGAGGTGGGAGAGTCTGTCCATAGGACAACAGTCAGTCGTACACTGCACAAATCTGGCCTTTATGGAAGAGTGGCAAGAAGAAAGCCATTTCTCAAAGATATCCATAAAAAGTCTTGTCTAAAGTTTGCCACAAGCCACCTGGGAGACACACCAAACATGTGGAAGAAGGTGCTCTGGTCCGATGAAACCAAAGTCGAACTTTTTGGCCACAATGCAAAACGATATGTTTGGCGTAAAAGCAACACAGCTCATCACACTCAACACACCATCCCCACTGTCAAACATGGTGGTGGCAGCATCATGGTTTGGGCCTGCTTTTCTTCAGCAGGGACAGGGAAGATGGTTAAAATTGAGGGGAAGATGGATGCAGCCAAATACAGGACCATTCTGGATGAAAACCTGTTGGAGTCTGCAAAAGACCTGAAACTGGGACGGAGATTTATCTTCCAACAAGACAATGATCCCAAACATACAGCAAAATCTACAAAGGAATGGTTCACAAATAAACGTATCCAGGTGTTAGAAATGCCAAGTCAAAGTCCAATCGAGAATCTGTGGAAAGAGCTGAAAACTGCTGTTCACAAACGCTCTCCATCCAACCTCACTGAGCTCGAGCTGTTTTGCAAGGAAGAATGGGCAAGAATTTCAGTCTCTCGATGTGCAAAACTGATAGAGACATAACCCCAAGCGACTTGCAGCTGTAATCGCAGCAAAAGGTGGCTCTACAAAGTATTAACGCACGGGGGCCGAATAATTTTGCACGCCCCACTTTTCATTTTTTTATTAGTTAAAAAAGTTTCAAAAATCCAAAAGATTTCGTTCCACTTCACAATTGTGTCCCACTTGTTGGTGATTCTTCACAAAAAATTAAAATTTTATATCTTTATGTTTGAAGCCTGAAATGTGGCAAAAGGTTGAAAAGTTCAAGGGGGCCGAATACTTTCGCAAGCCACTGTGTGTATATATATATATATATATATGAGCAGAGACCCTAGAGAATAAAATGGTGGTTGTTGCACTATTTTATGTCACACTGTATTTGCGCAGCGGTCTTTCAAATGCAGTTTTTTTTTAAACGCATCAAACTGCTGATTGCGATACACATGTTACTTATGGCTGCGCACGCCAGAGTGAGAGCAATATTTCTAGCACCAGACCTCCTCCGTAACACTAAACTGATGACTTATAGGGGGCTTTTAAAGTGTTGCCTATTAAACATTATAGGGTGCTGAAGTTTGTCACCTTGAAGTTTGTATGTCATTTCTCAGGCGCATGCAAATTTAAGGTTTGTCGTGTTGGGTATCTTTTTACACCGTCTTTTTATATTTTACCCAAAAGTTGGGTAATTTACTGCATTTGTGTGCCCTTGTTTTGCTTGTGACAGCCCTAAAATTAACCTTTTTTTTTTTTTACTAGTACTTTTTTACTGAAATGTTGCAATCCCTAGACCATTGCAGCAATATCGTGTGACATAAACAATTTGGAAACACCATTGTTTTATTCTCTAGGGTGTTTGCTTGCAGAAAATATTTAATGTTTTTTTTTTGGGGGGGGGGGGGGGTTGTGTAATCTTTAGTCCTAAAATAATTTTTTTTAAGCATGTGTGCAAAAACCTCTCTGGCAGTGAAAGGGTCAAACATTTGAAGTCCGGTGAAATAACCTGAAATAGTACATAGATAAGCGATAAGCTGCCAGAGGTGATACGAAATCTGTACTTTATGTATCCTTTAATACACTGAATTTCCTTAAATGCGCCAAAAAGCCTACCATGTCCACAAACCCAAAAAAACGCTCCCAAAGGCTGCAATCACACGGGCGTAACAATTTTACTGATCTGATTATGCGTGGTTTTTTTTTTAGCGCAAAAGTTCCTGTGTAATATCACTAAATATTTGTGTAAAATTATCCTCTTTTTTTTTTCCATTTTTTGCTACATATGCATTTGGCTTATTATTATATTATTATTATACGAGATTTATATAGCGCCAACAGTTTACTCAGCGCTTTACAATGTATAAGGGGGACAACACAATTACAGTTCAGTTCAATACAAAAGGTACAGGAGGGCCCTGCTCGTAGAGCTTACATTCTAAAGGGAGGGGGTGGTGGTACAAAAGGTAATAGCTGCAAAGAATGATTTGATGGGGGCTTATATGTACACATATATATTCTTAGATGCAGATTTTTGAATTCTGTGTTGCGGATCTGAACGCATTGCATGTTTGTGCATCGGTATGAATATAACCATTAAAAACGATGCAGCTGCGTTCAGATCCATCTATAAAAAGAAATAAAAAAAATGCTTGTAAACATGATTTTTTTTTTTTTTAATTTATTTTTTTACAGGCGTGGGAATGAAGCTAAAAGAGAAAAACACAGATAAAAGGCAAGCAATCTCCTACAAGGCAGATGAGGGATGTAGCTGGAGGAGCGAAGAGCATCATCAGCACCAGAGACGAGGAGGGAGGAGGAGTTAGGACCCAGCGAGGCTGCAGGCAGGCTGAGATCAGGAGACGGCTGTATCTGGAGGGGGGGAGACGTCTATGTAAGCAGTGTGCACCTTGCATTGCACTCATCCCCTTCCATCCATCCCCGCTCCTCGCCCCGCGTCTCCCTTCACCCATTGCACACCAGGAGATGGAAGCAACAGTGTTGTGAAGCAAGCAATGGGCTGAGCCCTCCATCAGGCAGACACAGCATCTTCTCAGCATTGCACGTCAAGGCCGTAGGTATGTGATCTTATTTAATTTATAATCAGTCTCCCTGAGCGGTGGATCCCTGCCGGTCCTGCCTGGTTTGCATGCTCCAGTTGGATGCCAGGGGGGAGGCCGGTTCTGGCTATCTGGCCCTAAACTTGCACTACTTTCAAAGTTAGGGTGGTCTCCATTCATATTGTCATCACTGCTCCTTGATTTTTGCTACGTGGCGTTGATGACCGCCTGTTGGGTTTGTGGTGGCGGCGCTCTGTGGTGTCACTTGAAGTTTCCCAGGATTGATGGACTTGCAGGGTATTCTCAGATTTGTCTACAGACCATCCAGATCTTTGTAGTGATAGACGGTTGCTGGGAGTAACTGCTGGCATACTCAGTCCGCTGGTTTACTGAATAAACCTATACATGGAACGCTCGATAACTCAAAACAGTCATCTTCCATCAGCAGGCTGAGCAGTGAATGGTGAGGGTTGCTATGGGTTACCACAAAGGGCAGAAGCAGTCTAAACCATAGCAACCAGCCAGACGATGTGTTACTAAAAACACAGGAAAAACAGCAGCATCCATACATAGGTTCAGTAACCCACAGCAACCAACCAGATGTCATCTGGGGCTACTTACATCTCAAATTTGCTTAGTTGCTAAAAACTCAAGACAAGGAGTAACATCGAAACGTATGTTCAATAACCTACAGCAACCAGCCTGAAGTCTTTGGGACCAGGATCATATACAATCTGCTTGGTTGCTATGGGCTACCAAAAACGCAAGGCAAGGAGCAGCACTCATATGTATGTTAACTCATAGTAACCAGCAACCTAATTCTATACATGGAACACCCAATAACCAGATGTCATCTGGGGCTACTTACATCTCAAATCTGCATAGTCGCTATTGGCTACTAAAAACTCAAGGTAAGGAGTAGCATCAATACTTATATTCAATAATCTACAGCAACCAACCTGGAGTCTTTGGGACTGGGATCATATACAATCTGCTTGGTTCCTATGGGCTACCAAAAACACAAGGCAAAGGAGCAGCACTATGGGTTACTGCACTTTGTACAGCAATGTTGGGAGCATGGAGGAGCACCAATATGTACATTTAGTAACCCATAGCAACCAGTTTGAAGTCCTTGGAACTAAAGTCATCCAAAATCTGCTTTTTTGCTGTAGGTCAATGGTTCTCAATTCTTTCCTCAAGTACCCCCAACAGGTACGGTTGCCACCTCATCCCTTTAAACCCGAACACATATTAATTACACAGGTTCTGTGGCTGATTAAGGTGGTAATTAAACTCACCTGGTGTCTTATATGCATTTAATTATCCTCAGAATCTGTGTAATTCAAAGGTGTTTGGGTTTAAAGGGATGAGGTGGCAACTCTACCAACAGGTCATGTTTTGGGAATTTCTCTTAGGGCCCTGGGCCCTTTCACACTGGGGCGGTTTGCAGGCGCTATTGCGCTAATAATAGTGCCTGCAAACCGACCCGAAAGTGCCACTGCTTTGTATCCAGTGTGAAAGCCCTAGGGCTTTCACACTGGAGCGGTGCGCTGACAGGATGGGAAAAAAAGTCCTGCCAGCAGCATCTTTGAAGCGGGGAAGGAGCGGTGTATACACCGCTTCTTCACTGCTCCTGCCCATTGAAATCAATGGGACAGCGCGGCTATACCACCGGCAAAGCACCTCTGCAGAGGCGCTTTGCGGTGGTTTTTAACCCTAGAACCGCCCCACTAGCGGCCGAATACCGACGGTAAAGCGCCGCTAAAAATGGCGGCGCTTTACCGCCGACACCGCCCCCGCCCCAGTGTGAAAGGGGCCTTAGATAAAATAGCTGCCCAAAATACCATGACTCTGATTTAAAGCACCTGTGCAATATAAAGGAAAACCTGCAAACATGGCCTGTTGGGGGTACTTGAGGACTGAGGTTGAGAAGCACTGGAATAGGTTACCAAAACACAAGGTGAGCAGCACTGATACATATGTTCAGTAACTCATAGCAATCAGACTGAATTCTTTGGGACTGCAGACATCTGAAAATTGCTTGGTTGCTGTGGGTTACCAAAAATTCAAGGCAAGGAGCAGCACTGATATGTAAATTCAGTTACTCATAGCAACCAACCAGAAGACATCTGGAATTACAGACAATCTGCTTGGTTGCTATGGGTTTTTGAACTCTGTTGTCTTTTTCTTGCAGTATATAAATACATTCATCAATCAGGGAAAGTGTTATGAAAAGGAGAAGTAAAAAAAAAATCTAGTTTCTCCCACATCTTGTGCATCACTATTGCTCTTTTCACCAACATAGAAGTATTATCTCTAAGTTTATTGAGGAACGGGGATGCCCAGTCACCTGTTAGACAATCCAGTATTGGAGGAACTACAAGTCTCAGCTTTCTTTGAGGTTAAGTGAGGTTTCAGTGTATCGTGCCAGTTCACATGCTGGTAGTTGTGCTATTGCAACCAACGAATGGACTATCTGGTACCCTCCCCTCCATCAAGTTTTTTTTTTTTTTTTTTATTTGCAAACCAAAATGAGATTTTGCTATGGACTTTATTAAAAGAACACAGTGCATGAAATGAAAGATTCAACAGCCAATCAAAGGTTGTCTTTCACTGTCTGTTAGCAGTTAATTGAATTGTGATTGGACATTATGGATTGTTAGCTTTACTGCTTTATTAAAGCTGGACTCCTGGGAAAAAAAACAACTTTTACTATTTATAACCCACCACAGGGGTTATAACTGCTAGTTTTGCCTAAAGGAAGGATGATGAATGAGGTGGAAAACATACCTTAGTCCTGACTCCCGGGGGGCTTCCTCCTCTTTGTGTGACCAGCGCCCCAAAGCCTTTTCCCTTCACATCCTCACCAGCTGCAGCTCTCTGACATCATCCCGTACAATGCAGGACCAGCCATCCTTCATTGGACAGGAGGACAGCGAGGACCCGTCCACATTCCCGAACAACTGGACAAGGGAGGAGAACATCAGCTGCCGCTGGAGCAAGCTATAAGGTAAGTATGTTCTCTTATTCATCATCACCTAGGCCAGGGCTCTCCAGACTTTGTAAACAAAGGGCCAGCTTCCTGTCTTTCAGACTTTAGGGGGGCTGGACTGTGGTAAGTGGGAGTTTAAAATACCATAGCATTGGTGGGAGGAGAACTATTCCCCCATCATTTATATTAGTGAATGAATAGTGCCCCATAATTGGTGTCAATGAAAGTAATAGTTCCCCATTGTTGGTGTCACTGAAATTAATAGAGCTCCATCTTTGGCATCAGTGGGAGGAATAATGCCTCATTGCTGGTGTCCGTGGGAGGGATAGTGCCCCAGTGTTGGTGTCAGTGGAAGTAATAGTGCCTCATTGTTGGTGTAGGTGGAAGGAAAAGTGCCCCAAGGGCTGGAATAAGGCAGGCAAAGGGCCGCATCCGTCCCAAGGGCCACAGTTTTGAGACTACTGACCTGGGAAAAAAGAGCACACTGTACATGGTTCAGTTTTAAAAAATATATATTTGAGTCATTCGATGTCGGTGATGTTTGTATTTTATTATTATTGATAGTATGGAAGCTGTAGGCTCAGGACAAGATTTGGACTTTGTGAATGGGTGCTGATTGATTCAGCTTTATGATACATATAAATTTAGAAAAACATTTTGTTTACGTGTGGGTAATTTTTTTTTATTGAATTTGGTCTGTGAAGCCATCGTGTCTAAAGATTACCATTTGAGGAAAAGATAGACCCAGTACAGGTAGGGGTTCCTGAGGAGCAGGGACAGAATAGTTATGAGTTAAGTTCTACTTTAAGACTTCTCTCATTCGACACAGATAACAGAAAGATAGGCCTAGTACAGGTAGAGGTTCCTGAAGAGCGGCATGAGAGAGAGATCGGCCTTGTACAGGTAGAGGTTCCTGAGGAGCGGCATGAGGAAAAGATAGACCTAGTACAGGCAGAGGTTCCTGAGGAGCAGGGACAGAATAGTTATGAGTTAAGTTCTACTTTAAGACTTCTCTCATTCGACACAGATAACAGAAAGATAGGCCTAGTACAGGTAGAGGTTCCTGAGGAGCTGCATGAGGAAAAAATAGACCCAGTACAGGTAGAGGTTCCTGAGGAGCAGGGACAGAATAGTTATAAGTTGAGTTCCACTTTTTTGACTTTTCTCATTTGACACAGATAACACAAAGATAGGCCTAGTACAGGTAGAGGTTACTGAGGAGCGGCATGAGAGAGAGATAGGCCTTGTACAGGTAGAGGTTCCTGAGGAGCGGCATGAGAGAGAGATAGGCCTTGTACAGGTAGAGGTTCCTGAGGAGCGGCATGAGGAAAAGATAGACCTAGTACAGGTAGAGGTTCCTGAGGATCAGCATGAGGAAAAGATAGACCTAGTACATAGAGAGGTTCCTGAGAAGCGGCATGATGGGGAGATAGGCTTAATACAGGCAGAGGTTTCTGAGGAGCGGCATGAGGAAAAGATAGGCCTAGTACAGGGACAGGTTCCTGAGGAGCAGGGACAGAATAGTTATGAGTTAAGTTCTTCCTGAAGACACCAATCACAGCAAAATATGTCGGAGCAGAGGATCCGTCACTTGCGGGTTCTAACTTGATACTCCATACCAGGCTTTGCCCTCCGGAGCGTGGAACGCATGCCATCCCCAGGGGATTCGCAGACTCACACACGCTGATTACACCTAGTGCCAGGCCAGGCACTTCAACATGTGAGTGTAACTGCTATTATTGCTGCTTTTTTTTTTTTTTTTTTTTTAATTTATTAAAAATTACTACACTATGAGACTTTTATCCATGTCTCCTGTGGGGTAATTTTTTACATCCTAGTTCCATCGTGAGTGGCCATTGAGTGGATTTATGCTATTAGCGGAACCAATCTGGTGTTCCAAAAGCGTTTTTTGACCATCCTGTAAAAGGGGTCAAATATCTCTGGCAGGGGCGGACTGACCATTGAGCAACTTGGGCACTGCCCGAGGGCCCTGGGCCACTAGGGGGCCCCATCAGGGTTGCCAGCCTCAGTAAAACCAGGGACAGTATGTATAAATCTGTGTTTTTTTTTACATCTGTCTGTGTATACTGTGTGTACATGTATGTGTATACTGTGTGATTGTATACTGTGTGGCCCCATAATCTCTGATTGCCTGGGGGCACCATAATCTCCTATTGGCTGGGGGCCCCATGAGTTATCAGTCCACCCCTGATCTCTGGTGAGTGGCCATCTTCATACTGAGCACTCGTGGTAGAAAAACTAGAAGTTTTATCTCAGAGCATGTCGATTTGGTGTTGGGCTTTATCATTTATGGACTTTTTGCTTGCCATTATGACAATTTATTTCATTAGTGTGCACATTTAGGTTTGATGCACTGTATATGTATTCTTTATGCAAAATTTTTTATGAACATGTATAGAGCCAAATTCTTTATTTCAATATTTTACACATTGGCTTGGGTCTGCCACTAGAGTGATGCCCCAGGTTCTGTTCTAACCAAGGTAGACAATACACAACAGAAAAAGGACATTTTAGAACTAGCAGCCATTAAAGCAGTTTAAAAAGACTGCTTTCTCTTTTTCTGGCTGGTGTTCCACTTTAATGACAGCAGATCGATTCCTCAGAGGTTTTTTCTGCTTCCCTTAATAATATATAAACATTGACCTTTCATGGCCTTAGCTCTGGATAATACGGGTAATTATTACATGTGGCTTCCAGGGGTTTATAATCAGTTTATTTGTAAATGGGTCTTTCCTGTGGATTACGCCAGGATTGTGTGCAAAGTCTGAGCAGCAGAACTCTGTCTCTCGGTGTAGTATGGAAAGTGCTGCGCCGTTCTCGGCAACCGCATGCTGATAAGGATGCCTGGATGACCGCCTTGTGAAATATGAAAGGCTGAGAAATCCTTTTCTGCTCCAACAATGATTTCTCCGCTTTGAGTCAGAACTTTTTGTTGTCGCTTCCAAAAATGTCTCAGTGATTGTACGAAGGGTCCTTTACAAATGCGTTTAGGCGCGTTTACATGGTTCAGGTGTGTTAAGTATTTGTTCATTTAATGAACCCAATTTAATTAACCCAGAGCAGCCAATCGGGTTCTGCCTTTCCCGAACCTAATATCAACTCTGATTGGCTGCAGCGGGAAGCTGCACTGTTTTATTATTTAAGCTCTCTTTTATAGCTTGATGTTTTAGCTTTCAACTTTGGTGGCGAAAGATGGAGAGGTTTGACCTCCCTTGTGTACCTCGGAGGAGCTTTAATGTGATAAATAGGAATGTAGCTTTTAATATTCATAACCCTACTTAATGTATCAGAAAGCTTGTCACGAAGTGGAGAAAAATCTATCATCAAAGGATCTGCTCTATTAGAAGACAAAATACTTCATATGTTTGGATGGAGTGATGATTCAGGGTGGCGAGGAGGATCCATTTCATCGTTAAAGGGGAACTCGTGTTTTTACCTTGTTGTATTGCAAAAAATAGAATTTTGCCATCATTACAACTTTGGTCTATCTATCTATCTATCTATCTATCTATCTATCTATCTATCTATCTATCTATCTATCTATCTATCTATCTATCTATCTATCTATCTATCTATCTCTCTCAAAACTTGCTGTACAAGTGTACAAAATTCTGTATTTTGCCTAATAGTTTTTATTTCCTATATTCATTAATGCCATCTAGTGGCCATATTGCTATATTTTCCTGAAATATGTCAATCAATGAAATTTTAAATGATGACCACTAGATGGCAATCAAAATAATCATATTAGACAAGACACAGTGATTTTCCATTGCATCTGTGCAAATGTTTGTCACATTTGTGCAGCAATCTTTTTCTAAATAGACCCGAAAAATGTATATAAATCAAAAATCTCTTTTCAGTGTGTTTGGCATTATGTTCTACTTAATACGGTTTTCTTAAAGTGGAAGAAAAGCCAAACACTATTCTACTTAAAAACATTCCCTCCCCCTCCTCCTACCTATCCTGCATACCCTGCCTAAAAAAAGATATGTGTACTTAAAGTGGAGTTCCACCCCCCCCCCCCACCTCCAAAGATGAACATACTGTAGTTGCTGACTTTTAACAATAGGAAACTTACCTCTCCTGTAGTCCAGCAATGTCGGCACTGCAGCTGATGTTTCCATCAGCCGTCGAGTGCTGCCGCCGCCATTGCCGGTAAGGAAACCCGGCAGTGAAGCATTGCGGGTTGTCGGCCTGGTCCCTACTGCGCATGCGCGAAGCTCACTGTGCTCTCTTACTGGCCTGGTGGCAGAGGATGGAAGAGGGAGGAGGAGGGAGCCGGACTTCTGACATACCTTGCCGCAGCGAGGTCCAGCGGAAGTGGGGACAGGGTGCCTGTCAAAAACAGGTACCTCCCCACCCAAAGGTGCCAAAAGTGGCACCTGGAGAGGGTGTGGCGACAGATGAGCAGAAGTTCCACTTTTGGGTGGAACTCTGCTTTAACTTTTTTTTAATCCGGTCCAGCTCCTCTGTGCGCTTAACAATGGCTGTGAATGATGGGAGCCATGATGTCACCCATAGGCTCCCATGGCCCAGCCATTGTTGGCGCCCTCTCTTCTCCCCTGCAGCAGCCAATCAATGGCACAGCGGAGCCAGAGCTGCAGGATCATGTGACCGGACCAGAACAGAGTTAAAATAGCTAAGTACACAGATCTTTTTTTATACCGAGTAGGCAGGGTAGATGTGGTGGTGGGATGGGGGGGCATTTTTAAGAATAGTGTTATGCCCCGTACACACGGTTGGATTTTCCAACGAAAAATGTTCTATGGGAGCTTGTTGTCGGAAATTCCGACCGTGTGTAGGCTCCATCGGACATGACACAAAATTTGAGATCTGGATCTCAAATTTTCCAACAACAAAATCCGTTGTCCTAAATTCCGATTGTGTGAAAACAATGCCAACGCACAAAATTCCACGCATGCTCGGAATCAAGCAGAAGAGCCGCACTGGCTATTGAACTTCATTTTTCTCGGCTCGTCGTACATGTTGTAAGTCATCACGTTCTTGACGTTCGGAGTTTCCGACAAGATTTGTGTGACCGTGTGTATGCAAGACAAGTTTGAGCCAACATCCTTCGGAAAAAAAACAGGGATTTTGTTGTCGGGAAATCCTATTGTGTGTACAGGGCATTAGGCTTTTCTTTCACTTTAAGCAAATAATTCTTCGTCAATCTGTTGCAAAGTTTCTTACCTGTTGATCCTGCCAGTAACAACACTTCCTGTTTTCGGGCTGACAACGCTAAGCCACAGCCTCACAATTAGCGGCAGCCTGCTGTGTGAGCGCCTACAGTTGCCCATTGAGCTGCCTAGCAGATTGACAGGCTGACTGCTGAGTGGAGATTTGTGTGGAAATTGTACTTTACATAGAATTCTCAGCCAGCATTTGTGCACCTATAGAGATTCATTTTCTTACAGTCAATTCGGAGTAACCACTTATAACAAATCTTTGTGGTTACACATAAAAAATAAATCTCTGTGGAGTTTTCTCAATTTGTCTGGTCTTGTAATGTAACACAAACCTGAGATCCTGTCATCTGTGTTCAGCTCCGCGTCTGTTACATCTGTGTGATGTATTGTGCTGACACAGACCATATGCCTGCGCCGTAGGCCTGTGTGTAGCTGGGACGTCTGACTGCGGACATGTCTTGGCCTTTTTTCAGAATCATTTAAAATGGACTTATTGTAGAGGGTTTAGCTCATGCAAAGAGAACCAGTCACCAGTGGGCATTTGGAACAAGCTGATTTTGCACTCTCAATATATTATATTACTACCTTACTTTTTTTGGGATTACCTAACTTTTTTTTTTTATTTACTTGTATTCTCTCCCTGTCATGGAAGAAGCATCAAGCTGTCATAGTTCAGCCTGAACACTGTACTGAACTACAGGCGATAAACAACTAGTGCTGCCATAATTACATGGAACAAATGCACAAAGGTTTTGTTTAGCTACTTCAATGCTGGGCACTTTCACCCCCTTCCTGCCCAGGCCAATTTACAGCTTCCAGCGCTGTTGCACTTTAAATGACTATTGCGCGATCATGCAACGCTGTACCCTAACAACATTTTTGCAATTTTTTTTGAGACAGATAGAGCTTTCGTTTGGTGGTATTGAATCACCACTGGGTATTTTGTTTTTTGCTAAACAAATGAAAAAAGACCAAACATTTTGATTTTTTTTTTCGTTTCTGTTATAACATTTTGTAAATAAGTACATTTTCTCCTTCTCTGATGTGCCCTGATGAGGCTGCACTGACGGGCACTGATTAGGTGGCACTGATGGGCACTTATGAGGAGGCACTGATGGGCACTGATGAGGAGGCACTGATGAGCACTGATGAGGAGGCACTAATATGAAGCACTGATGAGGAGGCACTAATATGCAGCACTGATGGGCACTGATGAGGAAGCACTAATATGCAGCACTGATGGGCACTGAAGAGGCGGCACTGATGAGGGAGTACTAATATGCAGCACTGATTGGTACTGATAGGCAGCACTGATATGCAGCACTGATGGGCACTGATAGGCAGCAATGATGGGCACTGATAGGCGGCACTGATGTGCCCTTGTGGGCACTGATAGGCGGCGCTGATGAGGAGGTACTGACAGGCATCACTGATGAGCACTGAAAGGTATCACTGATGGGCACTGAAAGGCATCACTAATGGTCACTGATTGGCATCACTGGTGGGCATCACTGGTGGACATCACTGATAAGGCTGCACTGATAATTACTGCAATGATTATCAGTGCAGATCCCCCTTTCAGGAGAGCCACTTATCGGCTCTCCTCTACTCACGCTCTGTCAGCATGAGTAAAGGAATGCAACCAGCCAGCACTTCCTAGTATTGCTGTGATTGGACACAGCTGATCACATGGTAAAGAGCCTACATCATAGGCTCTTTACTGTGATCGGAGATGGGGTGTGTCAGAGTAACATACTGCACTACCAATCGTCGTGCTGCATGCTCTGGGGGCACACATGAGCGGCTTGTTCTGAAGGAAGTCAGTCAGAACAAGAGAGCCTTACGCCTGGCCACCATTTTGCTATAGGCAGGGCGGGATGTGGTTAATTATTTAAAGAGGATCTTCAGATCTTCAGTCCCCCCCCCCCCCAACTCGAGTATAAGCCGAGGGGGCATTTTCAGCACAAAAAAATGTGCTGAAAAACTTGGCTTATACTTGACTATATACGATAAGTTGATGTCTGACAATGGGAAGAGTTTTGGAAATATTATAACACAAGTTAAATGTTATACCATTCTGCAGACCACTCTTTTGAGGTTATTATTGATGTGCTGGGCCTCATGGACCTCATGCATTTCATAGTCGGATTTGGTTAACTATCTTTCAGGATGGCTTTCCTCCATTTATTATGGGGCTATCAGTCTATAATATGTAGTTATTTATCACATGTATGGTCTTCCTGTCTGTATGCAACTATAATGGACCTCATAGATGGTTCATCCCATTTGTTCCCTCTTTGTTCCTCCTTATTGTGTATCTTTTTATTGTATGTACAGAGCTATGTGCGGACTGTTCTATGCTATTCTTTGTAATGTTTCCACTATTTCTCAAGAAAACATTTAATAAAAAAAACAATTGAAACAGAAAAATTGTAAAAATATATGTACACTATATTACCAAAAGTATTGGGCCTGCCTTTACACACACATGAACTTTAATGGCCCTAGGGTTCAATATTGAGTTGGCCCACCCTTTTCAGCTATAACCGCTTCAACTGTTCTGGGAAGGCTGTCCAGAAGGTTTAGGAATGTGTCTATGGGAATGTTTGACCATTCTTCCAAAAGCGCATTCTTGTATTCAGGCACTGATGTGGACGAGAGAGCCTGGCTCGCAGGGTTGAAGTCAGGACTGGTGGAGGCCAGTCAAGTTCCTCCACCCCAAACTCGCTCATCCATGTCTTTATGGACCTTGCTTTGAGCACTGGTCCAAATCATTTGGTGGAGGGGGGATTATGGTGTGGGGTTATTTTTCAGGGCTAGGGCTTTGCCCCTTAGTTACAGTGAAGGGAACCCTTAAGGTGTCAGCATACCAAGACATTTTGGACAATTTAATGCTCCCAACTTTGTGGGAACAGTTTGGGGATGGCCCCTTCCTGTTCCAACATGACGGTGCACCAGTGCACAAACATGGTCCATAAAGACATGGATGAGCATGTTTGGGGTAGAGGAACTTGACTGGCCTGCACAGAGTCCTGACCTTTGAGCGGAGACTGTGAGCCAGGGCTTCTCGTCCACATCAGTGCCTAACCTCACAAATGCGCTTCTGGAAGAATGGTCAAACATTCCCATAGACACACTCCTAAACCTTGTGGACAGCCTTCCCAGAGGAGTCAAAGCTGTTATAGCTGCAAATGGTGGGCCAACTCAATATTGAACCCTATGGACTAAGACTGGAATTGTATTTAAGTTCATGTGCGTATAAAGGCAGGTGTCCCAATACTTTTGGTAATATAGTGTATATGTAAAAAATTGCCCCACTAGTATAAAAAAAGAGATGCAAGCACTGATTTCTTCCCACAAGTGCCCTCTCCCCCATAGCAAAAACCCAACCTTATCTAAGAGAAAAACACCACATGATTCACCACCAAAAAATGGCCAGCTTTACAGCCTGACATTTTTACCCTGACAGGGAGAAAATTCAAGTGAATAAATACACAAACACTTATCCCTTAGAGGTAGGCCTGCACTATACTAACAACTTAGGGATGGAGGTTCAGATACTTACAAATAGCCATTCCCGAACGGTTATTACACCACCCAGTATTATGAGGGTTTCCTCAGGATGAGGTTCAGGCAAAGCTAGAGCCAATTTGTTGCGTTGTCTGTATACATATCCTGCTCTTTGACCGAGGCCACAAGTCCTTGAGCCGCAGCTGTGCTCCTGTGCTGGTGGCTGAAAATGTAAAATACCTCAATCAACCCTCAGTAATTACTGTTGCAACCTAACTGCATTACAGTAATACTTGACAAAGCTTCAAATGGCCTTTAAAGGCAGACAATAGAAACGTATTTAAATTGCAGGAAATTGCAGAGTGTATGTACAGATTATTTGCCTATTATTAAAGCGTAGCAGAACCTGTATGGTCATACTGTCTGATTATTAAAGGATAGTTTTTTTCATGGTGTCTGTGTGTAATGAGGCAAATCAAACATGTTTGATATCAAGTACAATGAAGATTAATTCTGAGAATGACGGAACATGTTGTATGCGTGTGTGAAAACCTGATAATGTTTATCTTACTTGTAATGTTTAACAAAATTTCATCTGATGCTGTCTGTTTCCTGTAGATGCGTTACAGCCAACTAGACTGAGACAATTATCAGAAAAGAGCCGTCCTCTATTGTACTCGTAAATGTTGACCGACACTCAAAAATGTGTGTAAAAACACAGGCCTTTTTGCCTGGAGCCAAACTTCATATGTATTAGAAGGCATCTTCTACCAGTACTATATATGACAGCTTCTTTCTTCTGCTGTCAATGGTTGTTAAGGATGTGGGTGGTTCCGCCACCTGCCACATCCTTAGCGACCGGTGATGTTACATAGTTACATAGTAGGTGAGGTTGAAAAAAGACACAAGTCCATCAAGTCCAACCTATGTGTGTGATTATATGTCAGTATTACATTGTATATCCCTGTATGTTGCGGTCGTTCAGGTGCTTATCTAATAGTTTCTTGAAACCCTCAATGCCCCCCACTGAGACCACCGCCTGTGGAAAGCAATTCCACATCCTTGACGCTCTTACAGTAAAGAACCCTCTACGTAGTTTAAGGTTAAACCTCTTTTCTTCTAATTTTAATGAGTGGCCACGAGTCTTGTTAAACTCTCTTCTGCGAAAAAGTTTTATTTCTATTGTGGGGTCACCAGTACGGTATTTGTATATTAAAATCATATCCCCTCTGAAGCGTCTCTTCTCCAGAGAGAATAAGTTCAGTGCTCGCAACCTTTCCTCATAACTAAGATCCTCCAGACCATTTATTAGCTTTGTTGCCCTTCTTTGTACTCGTTCCATTTCCAGTACATCCTTCCTGAGGACTGGTGCTCAGAACTGGACAGCATACTCTAGAACCAGAGTCTTGTAGAGCGGGACAATTATCGTTTTATCTCTGGAGTTGATCCCCTTTTTAATGCATGCCAATATTCTGTTTGCTTTGTTAGCAGCAGCTTGGCATTGCATGCCATCGCTGAGCCTATCATCTACTAGGACCCCCAGGTCCTTTTCCATCCTAGATTCCCCCAGAGGTTCTCCCCCCAGTGTATAGATTGAATTTCATATTTTTGCCACCCAAATGCATTATTTTACATTTTTCTACATTGAACCTCATTTGCCATGTATTTGCCATGTATTTGCTTAGATCTTTTTTCAAGGTTTCCACATCCTGCAGAGAAGTTATTGCCCTGCTTAGCTTAGTATCATCCGCAAATACAGAGATTGAACGGTTTACCCCATCCTCCAGGTCGTTTATGAACAAATTAAATAGGATTGGTCCCAGCACAGAACCCAGGGGGACCCCACTACCCACCCCTGACCATTCCGAGTACTCCCCATTTATCACCACCCTCTGAACTTACCCTTGTAGCCAGTTTTCAATCAATGTACTCACCCTTTGGTCCATGCCAATGGACCTTATTTTGTACAGTAAACGTTTATGGGGAACTGTGTCAAATGCTTTTGCAAAATCCAGATACACCACGTCTACGGGCCTTCCTTATCTAGCTGGCAACTCACTTCCTCAAAGAAGGTTAGTAGATTGGTTTGGCAAGAACGATTCTTCATGAATCCATGCTGATTACTGCTAATGATTCCGTTCCCATTGCTAACGTCTTGTATATAGTCCCTTATCATCCCCTCCAAGAGTTTACATACTATTGATGTTAGGCTAACTGGTCTGTAATTCCAAGGGATGTATTTTGGGTCCTTTTTTTAAATATTGGTGCTACATTGGCTTTTCTCCAATCAGCTGGTACCATTCCAGTCAGTAGACTGTCAGTAAAAATTAGGAACAATGGTCTGGCAATTACTTTACTGACTTCCCTAAGTACCCTTGGGTGCAAGCCATCTGGTCCAGGTGATTTATTACTGTTAAGTTTCTCAAGTCTAATTTTAATTCTGTCCTCTGTTAACCATAGGGGTGCTTCCTGTGATGTGTCATGAGGATAAACACTGCAGTTTTGGTTACTGAAGCCCCCTGATTCCCTCGTGAAGACTGAGAAGAAGAATAAATGTAATACCTTCGTCATATCCTTTGTAACCAGATGTCCTTCCTCATTCTTTATGGGGACAATATGGACTGTCCTACCTTTTTTACTGTTTACATACTTAAAGAATTTCTTGGGATTTTTTTTGCTCTCTGCTATGTGTCTTTCATGTTCTATCTTAGCCATCCTTATTGTACCCTTACATTTCTTGTTGCATTCCTTATAAAGTCTGAATGCTGATGATGATCCCTCAACCTTGTATTTCTTGAAGTCCTTCTCCTTTGCTTTTATATGCATTTTTACATTGGAGATAAGCCATCCAGAACTTTTGTTCGCTCTTTTAAATTTATTACCCAATGGGATGCATTGGCTAATGGCCTTATTTAATATGCTCTTAAAGCAAACCCATCTCTCCTCCGTGTTCTTTGTTCCTAAGATTTTATCCTACTTTATGCCTTCTAGCAAGGTTCGTAGTTTAGGGAAGTTGGCTCTTTTGAAATTCAGTGTCTTTGTATTCCCTTTATGTTTCCTATTTGTGTGATTTATACTGAAGCCAATTGACCTGTGATCTCTGTTACCTAAACTGCCCCATATTTCCACATCCATGATCAGTTCTGTATTGTTGGTAATCAGTAGATCCAGTTATGCTTTATTTCTAGTTGGTGCGTCCACCATCTGACCCATAAAATTGTCCTGCAAGACATTTAGAAACTGGCGAGCCTTAGATGAATGCTCGGTTCCCTCTGCCCAGTCTATGTTTGGATAATTAAAATCCCACATTATGATAACACTTCCCATCCTTGCTGCTAATCCAAATTGTGATGGGAAATCTGTCTCCCCTTCCTCCCTCAGGTTAGGGGACCTATAGCATACTCCCAGTATTATTTTCCCCTTAGCTTCATCCCTTTGGAGTTCTACCCATAAGGATTCCACCTCCTCCCTAGCTCCCTTAGTGATGTCATCTCTCACATTCACTTGTACATTATTCTTGATATGTAGGCATATCCGCCCCCCTTCTTTATCCCTCTCTATCCTTGTGATAAAGGGTATACCCTTGAATGTTTGCCAGCCAATCATGAGAGCTGTTGAACCAGGTCTCTGAATTTCCCACAAAATCCAAATCCTCCTCGTACAACAGTATCTCTAGTTCACCCATCTTGTCCGCCAGGCTCCTGGCATTCGTGAACATGCCATGTAGTTTAGACCGGTTGCATATTATCCTCTTATTGGGTGTTCTGAGATTGCAACTAGGACTTGCTACTATACTTACCTTGGGTTTATGTGCTTTGGTCAACCTACCACTAATGCCCCCAATACTACCCTCTGGAATATGTTCTGTGCTGACTATCTCTACCTCTGGACCCTCCCCCCATCACCTAGTTTAAAAACCCCTCTAACATTCCCAGCTGATCTGCACCCTCCTCATTTAGGTGCATTCCGTCCCTTCTATAGTATTGGTTATCGATTGAGAAGTCGGCCCAGTCCTCCAGGAACCCAAACCCCTTCTTACTACACCAGCTCTTCATCCACATGTTTACTTCCCTAAACTCCTTCTGCCTTTCTGATGTGGCTCGATGTACCGGTAGTATTCCTTAGAATACTACCTTGGAGGTCCTTTTCCTCAGTTTAGCTTCTAAGTCCCTAAAATCGTTCTTTAGGACACTCCATCTGCCTCTGACTTTGTCATTGGTGCCAACGTGCACCATGACAGCCGGGTCTTCCTCAGCCCCAATCTGTCCACCAGATCCGTGGCCAGAATGTCACCCAGTGCCATTCATTTGCTGGCCGGGAATCCAGAAGGGATAAACATAAATGGCTGTATGTACCAGACCTTTCTGCTGCAGTGTGGATTTTTCTGGGGGGAACCCAAGCTATTTTTTCTTTGTAAGGCCCACAGGACCACATACAGCCTGAACTGATGGCTACAGCCAACCAATGTATTTTCACGGACACAGAATTTTATGAATGGGAGAAATCCAAGTATTTTTTTTTAGAAACTGTCCATGAAAATACAGCCAATTGGCAACCCTGCCTCTGAGAATGGATGTATTGGAAGAGTTTTTACTGACTCGTTTTTTTAGATGCAGGCTCAGAAGCTGCCATCCTGATCCAGCTTTGCTATCTAATCACTCAGCTCTGATCCAGGATGGGTGCTTAGACTTTTCAGAATGCAATGTGTACATGCTTGTTCCAGATGAGTTATTCATTAAAGCCAGGATTACAGCAATTGAGCCTGCACTTTGGAATTCAAGTCAGCAATGACTGCTCCGATTTTCCATCTTCATGGTTTTGTTCTGACATTGCAATCATTATCTGTGACCAATTTAAATGCAGGTAGTTCATGCTCTTTATGAGGCACTGTTGATTATCAAGTCTTTAGATACAATGGAAGATAAGTGGAAATACTTAATAACATTAATATCAGTTAAATACAGTTTCAGGAGTGGCTATCGTAGGAGCAGATTCACATAAATGATGCCTCTCAGTGCTCCAATCGGCAGAACTCATGCTCCCTGATCTTGGAAACTTCAGCTGTCCATCAAAGACTACTCCAACAACAGAAGAGAGCCTGATTTTGCACTCTCCAGTTTTAGTAAATAAACCCCTATGTTTCATGGGGGATTCAGAAAACCAAAAACTACAGCGATAATGACAGTGTCAGACTGCATCATAATTTTTATTTTGCCCACAGTTCCACTTTATTTTTCATCTTTCTGGCGCACCAATTGGCTGACTTTCTCTGAATGTCCTCCTATGAGTTCAGGTACTTTTGTGTACATTTTGTTCTTTTTTTTGCAGTTTTTGTTTTTTACGAATAGAGAAAAAAAAGATTGGAATATGTTAATGCAAAAACAAGCAATTACCATATATACTCGAGTATAAGCCGACCTGAATATAAGCCGAGGCACCTTATTTTACCACAAAAAACTGGGAAAACATATTGACTCGAGTATAAATCCTAGGGTGAGAAATGCGCAGCTACTGTAAGTGGAAAAGAGGGTCAACAATGCCCATTTGCAGCCTCACTGTGCCCATTTGCAGCCATAGGTCCCCCGAACTTCAAACTCGGTAGTTAAGGGTTCCTAGATGCCCCCTAGCTGCAGCCAAAATTTTGAGTCTCTGGACCCAGAGGGTCCCGAAATGACATTGCTACAGATGGACACAGTTGACCGAATTTGGGGCCCTGTATCTTGGGGCCACTTGGTGCTAGGAGTTGGGGTTCCTAGCACCAAGTGACCCCGAGGTACGGGGCCTCAGAGTCGGTTCTGAAAATGTCAAGCACTTTTCTGCAGCAGAGAATTACATTTTCCGAACTGACTTTGGGGCCCCGTATCTCGGGGCCACTTGGCGCTAGGAACCATGTTGTAGTGCTAGTTCCACTGGGTTTGCACACCAAATTTGGGGTTCCTAGCACCAAGTGGACCCGAGATACGGGGCCCCAAAGTCGGTTTGGAAAATATCATTCTCTGCTGCAGAAAAGTGCTTGACTCGAGTATAAGCCGAGGGGGGCATTTTGAGCACAAAAAAATGTGCTGAAAAACTCGGCTTATACTCGAGTATATACGGTACATCTACAAATATAGGAAAAATTGGATGTAAAAATTCAGTATGTAATACTAGATCTATAGCAGCCTTTCTTGTCCTTTTCTACACAGAGGAACCCTTAAAATAACTTTCCGGTCTCAGGGAACCCCTGCTAAAAATTACTATATCTACAACTCATGATGCATTAGTGTGATGGTCAGTGGGAAGAATGCTCCTTACATTTGTGGACATTGGGAACAATTCCCCCTCAGCAGAATTTGCCTATTGCTCAAAGAACCCCTATCAACCTCTGGGGGAACCCTAGTTGAGAAACTCTGTCTTAAGATGAGAAAGCAACACCAGTATGATAACTATTAGCTACAACTCATGAAATATGAGTGTGATGGTCAGAAGAATTCCACTCTTACAGATAGCTAAAAAAGATCAATGATCTCAGTGGGAACTTATCTGAGAGGCAGAAATTGCTGATTGCTCAAGGAACCCCTAGCAACGTCTAGAGGAACCCTGGATAGGAAATCCTGGTCTATAGCCATTTACACTTTGTGATAGTAAAGTTGGATGTGGATATAGGAGCAGGAAAATGGTGATGAAGTAGTTATGATACACTAAAACTGGAGAATGCAAAATCTGGTGCAGTTGTGCATGGTAACCAATCAGGTTCTAACTTCAGCTTGTTCAATTAAGCCTTGACGGAAAAACCTGGAAGCTGATTGGTTTCTGTGCAGAGCTGCACCAGATTTTGCACTCTCCAGTTTTAGAAATAAACCTCATAGAGTCATACACATTATTAAAAGGCCCATTCCATGTGCATTAGGGAGTACATTTGGTTTAAAACTTGAACTAAAAAGGACAGGCTGGGAGTGCCAGTTTAGAGCTATAACCTATTCCACCCCACTAAATAGAAATGTAAGCAGCAGTTTCAAGCCAACCTTCACTCCTAAAATGTACCCATTTATGACATCTGTACACTGTATATAAAGCAGCAGGGCTGGTAGGCCTTAATGCCCAGCCGCTGCTCTGTAGTTCTAAAAGGCGCTGCATCGGCACCCCAAGATCTGTGACCAAGCTGTCACCACTATGAGGAGCTTGTAGAATGGCTTCTTTGTGACATCAGCACTGTACATCTAAAAACAGAAGGATCAGGAGCCACTGGTACCAGCCTATGGCCTCAGAGCCTATTTAAACCTAAATGTTTTTCTACACTGGAATTACATTGCCTAAGCAAGAGTGACATGTCCCTGCTTCTGCAGCCTCCTGGAATGTTCCTGTTACATATCTTAGAAGGCTGCAGGAGCAGATACACGCAGCAGCTTGAGGGTGGACCTGGTGGTGCATCATCAGGAGTTGGCTGCAAGAACCCAGAAGAGTTAGCCGTATCTGAAGATGTAGGAAGGGAAAATGGTGGTGCTAGACCTGAGGTGTGGCAGCGGATTGTAGGACAGCACTCAATTTGCTGCAAAAATGATAAGAGGGCATAGAAAAAAAAAGCACTTACGGTTCCTCTGTAAATCGTAGGAAAGAGGGGGCAGGTGGAATGGATTAGTCTTTGTGTCTACTTTATTATGCCAATATTTTATTTGATTTGCAGGTGAAATTTTCATTTAATTTGTTATCATGTTACATTACCAGAAAGTACAAGATTGTTCCACAATAACTACTTTATTTTATTTTATTTATAATTTGTGCTTTTCCACCCACATGTGTGGGTTAATCACAGTAAGTGAGCTGGTAAATGAAAGCATCTGTTTACACCAAAGAAAAATAATAATTTAGGATTAAAGTGATTAAAGCCACAACAGTAAAATCAGTGTGTATATGCAGTAAAGCATGCTTGTTATACCCACTGTGGAAGCTAAGGGGTTAATCCTCCGTATTGTGTAAAAAGGCTGCTTGATCCTGTATGCACAGATCCTCCTCTTCTTCCACTGACTCCAGAACATGTCTGTCTGGATAAGACAGAGTCTATGGAGTCAGGCTGCACATGCTCAGTGTGTTGCTGGAGAGGTTTTTATTTTCTTGGGAGGGTGCATGTAATCATCACAGGGCCAATCAGCACTGTCCAGACAGAGGGTCAGGGGTCCTGGATCCTTATAGGACAGCTCAGTGCAGTATGAAAACCGAAAGTTCAGCATGCAGAGGATGAAGGTTCTCGGGGGAGCTCCTAGGGGAACAGGCTTAGGTGGGACGTGGTGGGCCCTCTCCATTGTGTAGTGGGGGGAGAAGTGGGCATCCAGAAGAAGAGTGCACAACATGCCTTCCACAAAGCTCGTCGTGTTCCCCCCCTCAGCTGCCTCAGGCAGGCCGATTATGCAAGGTTGTTCCTTCTGTTCCTGTTCTCTGCATCCTCCGCCCTGCACTCAAGGGCCTTCACCTTGTTCCAGGACCTCGTCCTCTGTCTGACCGATCCGATGCTCAGTCTCCATCACTCTGGAGCAGAGTTTGCCAATATCTTGACGTATGAGGCCTGCATCCATTTGTACTCCCTCAATCTTGGCGGTAAGGGCAGATTGGCAAGTAGCGATTGCCGCCATCACCTTCGCTAGCCACGGCGGCCTGGAGTCAGCCGACACCATAGGGTTTTTTCTGCAAGGCCGTGTGAGAGAAGCGCCTGGATCGTGTCTCCACGTGCAAGATGGGTCTCTTGTAGAAATGGGATATGCGGCTTGTGGGAAGCTAAAAAAGTGAACATTAAGGAACGTTGTTCCAGGAAACCAGTCTAACATCAGACATAGCCATCATGTGATAACTTCAGATAGTTAGTGAAGGCCATTGCTAAATCTTTCAGTAATAACACTAGAAAAAATTCCCTGAGCAAACAGCGATGTAGAAAAGAAAATGAAATGGTGATAAGCATGACAGTGCAATCAGACAACCAAGCAGTTTTAACCTTAGCAAAAAACTCCCTACTACTTAGCCAACACCCCAACATAAATGGGCTAGTAGTTTATTCCCTAAACTTTTATACCAACAAAAATCAGCTACTTGAGGCTCAAAGTTCCAGGGAAGACCCCTGATGGTGGCTGGCCTGTAACAGCAGGCAAGGGTGATGGGAGATGTATCCCATCACATCTGGTGGGAGACCGGATAGTCCGGAGATGGCCGATGTGGGTACGGTGTCATAGAGAAGGTATGTTGATTCGTCTTGCTGTAGCTCCGATTTAGCTAGGATCAAATAAGATCAGGAGAGTGCATTGCGCAAAGTAGGGGAGTGAGCCGCACCAGTCACCCGCCATGGAAGGGACTTGCGGTAAGACTCTGGGAGCAACATGAGTCAGCAAATGGAAGACTAGCCTACCTCCTGCTGCAGGGGCAGGCATTGAGGACATCTGGGCAGTCCCGCTAGGTGGTCACTAGGATGAAGAAGGATGCCAGACAGCTGGGTAGAGGGGTCCCCCTGCATGGCCCCACTGCGGGAGAATGATATTGCTCCACATGTTGTAATATACTGAATTGATCAAGTAGTCGAGAAACATGAACAAATGAACCTTGGAACAAAAACAACAGCCAGGATTGTAAATTGGAGTGTAAGCACAAAGATTACTTCAGAGATAGTAGCCAGGTATCTGCCTCATCAGGGGATTCAAAAAACTTCACCAAACCACCATGTTGAACTCGCAAGCGACTTGGGTAGAGCATGGAATATTTGATACCTCATTCCCGGAGCCGACTTCTGACATCAGTGAATCTGCGGAGAAGTCAGGGTAAAGATGCACCACTGTACGTTCATAGAAAAGGGTGGGATGCTTGCGGGCCTCCCTGAGCATGTGATCTCGGTCTCTGTAAATTGAGAAACCTCACTAGGAAGGGCCTCGGTGGAGCCCCAGGGGTGCCCCGGCCAGTTGGGACTCTATGGGCCCTTTCCACCACGTAGGTCGGGGGGACCTAGGTCAGGTTAAGAAGGGTCTTAAAGAAAGGCTCCACAAACTCAGCTGGATGGTCCCCCTCTGCCCCCCCTGGAAGACCAAGGACCCTGACATTATTCCTCTGAAGGCAGTTTTCCGCATAATCAGGTTTAGCCACCAGGGATTGGATGGTGTGCTGTAATGTGAGGAGGGCATCGTCATGGTAGGCAGTGAGATCCTCTGTGGTAGAAATCTGCGACTCAGTCTCAGAAAGTCTGCCCCTGATTTTATCCACATCTGCCCTGAAGAGGTTACATTCCCCAGCCAGGTGATCAATGCGGACCAGTAAGGAGGTTCTACTCTGTTCTATGGCTGCAAGGATAACAGTGGTGTCACTTGCCTATGGTGGCGCCTGCGGAGGTGGAGAGGCTGCCGGGATCACTGCCAGTTCCATATCTGCTAGCAACGCTCTAAATTGATCCAGAATGATGCTGGCACATTGGGCGCCATTTTGGTCGCTGATTTGCTTTTTGAGGGCATGAACAGGTGTTCTGGAGATTTTCAGGCTGAACTGCAAGGTGGTGGATTTGTCCCTTTAAGAGCCTGTGTTGTGCAGAGAGGGAGAGGGAGAGGGAGAGGGAGACTTCCATGCAGGGGTGGCAGACACCTGAAATCGGTGCACTGCTGAGCTCCCCCACTGAGGCCTAATAGGACCGTCTGACAGCCCCCAGATGCTGCACACCTTATCAGCCCCCTCCAGGGATGTTGCCACAGGAATGATAGTGTGGAGCGGCCGCTCTTCCCACGGATCGTGGCACCAGAGCAAGGAGGATGTAGGAGGCTCTGTAGGCCTCAATATGGCGGTGGGCCGTGGATGCGTAGAGCCGGCCATATGGGACCATCCGACAGCCCCCCGATGCCGAGCGCCCGATGAGCCCCCTCCAGGGATGTTGCCACAGGTCTGGGAGTATGGGGCGACCGCTCTTCCCGCCGATCGTGGGACCAGAGCACCGAGGATGCAGAAGGCTTCGTAGGCCTCAAAATGGCAGCGGCCCGCCGGTGTGTGGAGCCGGCCGCGGCCTGGATAGTGACACAGTAGGCCGGCCGGGCTCCGAAATTTAGGCTGGGGCTGAGGCAGGGGATGTCTGGGGACAAGCAGGGCAGCTGTACAGGCTCATCAGGGTGCGCTGTGGGAGGGATGGTGACGGATTGCTGCAGGATAAACGGAACTCTTCACTAGCACGTCCTCCTCGGCTCACATCCGGACACACCCCCTCCTACAGGCTTTACTGGACACTGATAGAAGTCACAAGACTGCTATATACTGCTGATGAGAAAAGGTATTTAGCTGTTTACATTTACTAAAATAATTGCATTTCCATGTTCCGAGTACTGTGGGAGACCAGATATAGTGAGTGTAGGGTCCTGGGTTTAGTAACACTGTAGCCTCCCTGGTGGTTTTCCCGAGTGTGACTCTGGGTTAAAATTCAGTCCCATTAGCGGTAACCCCGAGCCACACTCGGGATTACAGTGCAGGATCCTGGTGCGGCGTTAATTACCTTGTCCCCAGGATCCTGTGATGTCCCCTGCTGTGTCTGCGGGCTCTGTCTCCTCCGAAGCCTCTATGCCAGGCTCCGTTCCCTGTGAGCGGCGCAACGCATGGGGGCGGAGCCTGGCGGCAACTTCAAAAAATTGT
The DNA here is from genome assembly GCA_037952925.1 of Lithobates clamitans. Taxonomy (NCBI): domain Eukaryota; kingdom Metazoa; phylum Chordata; class Amphibia; order Anura; family Ranidae; genus Lithobates; species Lithobates clamitans. Next base: position 26,248 of record JBBGZY010000117.1, on the reverse strand, counting down.
AACAGTCATAACACATACAGTACTGTAATCTTACAGATTACAGTACTGTATGAAATTATTTCACATCCCTTTTGTCCCCAGTGCTTTGTCCTATGCCCTGCATGCAGTTTTATATTATATATACTGTTCTTTCTGCCTGGAAACTGGAGATTGTCCATAGCAACCAAAAAGTGCCCCTTTACGTCAAAAGTGGCTTTAGACCAGCTAGAAAACAGCGATAATAAATTAGAACACTTGCAGAATTGAGCGATAGTGTATAGTGGGGAAATTTAGTTTATTATTATTATTATATATATTTTTTCAATTATTTATATTTATTTATTATATTATAATTTATGTTTTTGTGTTTCAAACTTTATCATACCAGGGATGTCTACTAGACTCTTGTTTGGACAGATTTAGGTGTGTTATTGTTAAGAATTACAAGCCTACAATATAAAACGCCAAATTTCCATGCAAAATAATTGTACCGCTTTCAGCACCTAAAATCGGAAATAATCATACCGCCAGGGAGGCTAAGGCCCCTTTTACATGGGCGGTCCGTATGTCCGTTTTTCATCCATCCGTTTTTGGATGAAAAACGGATATACATGTATCCCTATGGGATAGCGGATGTCAGTGGATGAACATCCGCTGACATCAGTCTCTGCTATGCTCCGAAACAGTTGACGGAGGAAAACCCTATTTTTCCATCCGTCTGCGGATCGGATGAAAACGGACAGACGGTCCGTTTTCATCCGATCCCCCATAGAGGAAAGCAGAGATCTGACCGGTCCGTTTCTTCACAGTGTGCAGAGACTGACTGGTCATCCGCCGGCTCAGCGGGGATCAACGGAGCGATCCCCACTGAGCAAGCGGATGTCCAAAAACGGATGCTCCCGGGATCCGCAAGTGTGAAAGGGGCCTAACTCTTGGAATAATTAGGGGACGAGGTTTCCAAATTGCAGCATGGTGTCATCCAACTGCCAGGCTATGGAAACTCTGCAAACTGTCCTTGTTCTTGGGTTCTAAGAACATGGGTGTTAACATGGATGTAAACCCTTAAATATACTTAGTGAAGTGACTGGCCTCAGATGATACACAGAGATGAAACAAATCCCCCTATTTACATTGTACCTGTTTAACTGCAGCCCTTTCTTCTCTACATCTGTTCAAAGTGCTGAATTTTAAAGCTTGTCTGAGCATTCAGAAATAAGGGGGTGGAGAGCTGCAGAGCTCAGTGAGGAGAGCTTTGATAGCAGATTGGAGGGACAAGACACACCCCCCTCTACACAGCACACAGGAACAGATCTGAGTCTGTCAATCAGCTGGAGCTCCCTCCCTTGTGACCATTATTCTCTTGGTGTCAGGAAAACTTGTCACAAGTGATTCGTGCTGATAGCAAATGAACGAAGAAGCAGACAAAAGTGACAGTGCTCTGGAGTGAAACAAGTACACACTATAGAGGGTTACGCTTTGTTCATATTTCATGTGTGACGGTTTACAACCAATTTAAGTCTTCGGTTTTAAAGTATGGACCAAGTGTTCTTAAATCCTTCTCTTGTAGGCTCAGTCTGTGCCCTTTATTCTTTGTCATTGGGCATGGTAATGATGTGACACGGTCAGTATAAAAACATTTTTATTCTTTTTATCATGGGGTTTTAAGAATTGCTTCAAGTTTTCATTTCAATTGTTGAGATCATTATTTTAGATCAAATCAAGTCATTTTTTGTATCCAAACAAAAAACAAAAAGATGCATTTGTGTCCAGTTAAAAAATCATATTTTGATTTGATTAAAAAAAACTTAAAATGGATAGGTATGCGGCTAATATTAAGCTGGGCTAAAAGAAAAAAAATCCAACAGATTCCTCTATCGCCGGGGTCGGCAACCTGCAGCCTGAGGGCCACACCCAGCCCACCGCCGCTATGTCCAACTCGTCAGTGCATGTGATGAATTCACGTGCACCCGGCCCGCTGACATTTTAACCCCTTCACACCAACGGTTGGCTTTCTTGGGATAACAACCAATGAGGCTAAGAAGCTGATCGGCTGTTATCCCATGCAGCGGGAGGGGACTTCCCCCCTCCCGCCGCCTTCCGTGGCTCGCCCAGGCTCTCCCGTCCCACAGAGGGGTTGCACGAGTGGTCTTTGCGCATATGGAAAGACAATGCAATGATTTGAACACAGTCAGAAATGAAAATGACATGGAAATATATGTTCAATTTTGGATTGTCACATAATTATGTCCTGTGATTTACAGTAATGGATAGCCTAAAACAGTGATGGTGAACCTTGGCACCCCTGATGTTTTGGAACTACATTTCCCATGATGCTCATGCACTCTGCAGTGTAGTTGAGCATCATGGAAAATGTAGTTCCAAAACATCTGGAGTGTCAAGGTTTGCCATCACTGGCCTAAAACATTGGAACGCCAATGGATTTGTCTTAAGATTCATATCTCGGGTCGGGTAAGCCGCGAAAAGGTTTCAAGTGGCAATGGATTTCCCTGGAGAAATAAGTAGAGGAAAGAAATGGAACATATAATGAAGGATCCTGAGGAGAGAAGGAGAGAAAGCAAGGGGGTAGGGAACGTTGCCACAGGGGATATTCCAACCTATTCCCAAGGGCAAGAAAACAAAATAAGAAACAGCCAGCACTCGGGTCAGAGTTGGACCAGTTTAAAGGTGAACCAGAAAATGGGTTGGCAATCCAGTTAAGGTTGCCATCTTGAAAGAAACTTATCATGCTTATCTTCCAGGACTTTTTTTGTTAAAGTGCCCTAAATCCTTGATTTGATATTCTCAAAATTAAGAGTTGGTGATCTTCATGCACATGCTATTGTTTGTTTTGTTGCCATAAAAATAATAGAGATCAGAGTATGAGATCGTTGTGGTAAGTCTTTTATCGGTCTGTGGAAGAGGACTTCCCACAGGTTTTTCCGTAAGGAGAGTCATGGTTCCTTATCAGGGATTCAAAATGACGTAGTTGTAGGTAACAGAAAAGTTTGCGTGGGGGAGGTTGGTGGAATTTGTGAAGTTGCTCATATGTACGTGTTCCTTTAATCGTTAAAGTGGTTCTAAACGCTAAACATTTTTTACCTTAAAGCGGAGTTCCAGCCAAAAATTGAACTCCTTTTAAAACATAAGCACACCCCCCCCTACCCCCGTTTTGGAAATATATATATATTATTTGTATATCCTTTTTGGTATGTTTTTTTCTGGACTTTCGTCCCACGGCGCCGCAGCGAGGTACGTCACTTCCGTGTTTTTTGGGGGTTTTTTTGCCCTCCCCCCCGTCGCCTTCTGGGACCTGTGTGTGTTCCAGAAGACGACGGGACCATTCAGAAAGCACCACGCGACTCGCGCATGCGCAGTAGGAAACAGGCTGTGAAGCCACAAGGCTTCACTTCCTGTTTCCCTTAGTAAAGATGCCAGCGCCTGCACCCAGAGCCAATGGACAGGTTGGCTTCGGGTGCTGACATCACAGGCTCCTTGAACAGGTAAGTGTCCTTATATTAAAAGTCAGCAGCTACAGTATTTGTAGCTGCTGACTTTTATTTTTTTTCACCCAGGCTTGAATTCCTTACATTAAAGTGGAAGTAAACCCTCCTATCGTTTTCAGCCAAGGAAGTTGCCATGGTGGCCTCTGTTTAATCTTCAACTGCCATAGTGCTGCACATGTGATCAGTTATGATACCGGCTATTTGATGGTTTGACAGTTTGGTTGAGAGCACAACCAATGTGACAGTTACATTCCTGGCATGAGAATGTAACTGTTTTCTGAAACTTAAATTGATAGGTTTACTTCTGCTTTCAAGTAAAAAATGTTTAGGCATCACCCTCCCCCCTCACCCCCCCCCCTTTTTACTTACCCGAGCCCTTATTTGATCCAGCGCTTACACATCTGCAGCTCTCCCCTTACTTCCGAGTCTCACTAGCTTTGCTGGGGAACCGGGAGCCATTGGCTCGCAGTGCTATCAATCAAAGCCAGTGATGAGAGAGTGGGGGGCAGGGCCGAAGACCACCCCGAATTCTAAGTCTATAAAATAGTTGACGGTTTGGGGTTGAATGGATTTCCAGATAAAGCTCAAAACCTGTTTTTGCAAGGGTCTCCAAACTTTCTAAGCAAAGGGCCAGTTTACTTTCCTACAGGCTTTAGAGGGGCCATACTGTGGCCAGTGGGAGCAAATAATGCCCCTTTGTTGGTATCACTGGGCGGAATAGTGCCCCATTGTTGGTATCAGTGGGAGGAATAGTGCCCCATTGATGGTGTTAGTGGGAGAAATGGTATCCCATCATTGAAGGAATAGTGCCCCAAGGGCCAGATAAAGGGAAGCAAAGGGCCACATCTGTCCCTTGATAAAAGAAGAATGAAGGGTCCCCGCGCAGTGGAATGATACCCTGGAGATGTTTTCTAGAACTGCTGCCTCTACCAATTACTTCCACTAGGTGGAGTATAGTGCTGAGAAAAGAAGGAGGGAGTAGATATGGCGCTGTTCTAAACCTGATTGGGTTCAGGTGTGTTCTACTCCCCAAAGAGGAAGGAAGGAGTTATAGGTGGGGAGAAAAAATATGAAATAAATAGTGCCTGTTAGATGAGTGTCTCCAAGCCAAAAAAGCCAGATGCACTGTGCCTATGTGCTCATTATGTGAAACCAAAAATAAAAATTAAAAATTAAAAAATATAAAATTTGAATAATAAAATTAAACTCCCATGTGAAATGTGTGTCAGGCTGTGTTCAAACTTGCTTATGTAATAAATAAATTAAATGCAGTAAATCATTGTTATTAAAATGACCGTAGATGCAATATGTTCAAACAATTTAAATAAATATACAAAGTGCTAGTGTGAATAAACAGGTGAACACATGACTGATAAAGTGCTGTTGTGCCAGTGAATGAATCTGTTTTGACTCTGGTGGGCTTTTGAATGAATAAACACTCTGCGTGCCTTATTCGTGCTCCTATAGTGACTGCACTCACCAGATCCTCCACCCCCTCTTGGGGTCTCATACATCCACAGTATATGCCACTGTGTAGCAGTATAGGATAGCTCCGTCTTTATTGTTGACGTAAGGTGTGTGGCCTTGCTGTTAAGCTTTGTCAATACACGCTTCCTACCTGGTCCCAGGTCGTTTTCATGAAAGAAGTTTGTCTCTTAACAAACACCCCTGAGTAAAGGAGATAAACTGAAACGCGTCGGGTGAAGGACAATACTGGACGTCATGCTTCGATTATGGTGTTTCTGGACACAGATTTGTATATATTCCATGTTTTTGTTTATGTGCAAGTGTTTTTAACCACTTGCTTAGTGGCCACTTAAACCCGCTCCTGCCCAGACCAATTTTAACTTTCAGCGCTGTCACACTTTGAATGACAATTGCGCGGTCATACAACACTGTACTCAAGTGAAATTTTTATCTTTTTTTCATACAAATGGAGCTTTCTTTTGGTGGTATTTAATCACCACTTGGGTTTTTATTCTTTGCTAAACAAACAATAAAAGACAGAAATTTTTGAAAAAAAACAAACAAACATGTTTCATAGTTTGTTATAAAATTGTGCAAACGGTAATTTTTCTCCTTCATTGATATTCGCTGATGAGGCAGCACTGATAGGCACAGATAAGGCGGCACTGATAGGCACAGATAAGGAGGCACTGATGGGCACTGATGGGCCCTGATGGGTGGCACTGATGAGTGTCACTGATGGGCACTGATAGGTGGCACTGATGGGCATTGGTAGGTGGCACTGATGGGCACTGGTAAGTGGTATTGATAGGCAGCACTGGTGATGAGGCACTGATTGGTGACATTCATAGGTGGCACTGATAGTTGGCACTGTGGGCACTGATAGGTGACACTGTGGGCACTGATAGGTGACACTGTGGGCACTGATGGCTGGTACTGTGGGCACTGGTAGGTGGCGCTGGTGGGCACTGGTAGGCGACACTGTTGTGCACCGGTAGGTGGCACAGGTGGGCACAGAAGCCTCTGCAGAGGCTCTCCATGATCGGGACTGATGTCTCTCTCACAGCTGCCGGTGATTGGCTTTTTTTATTTCTCCACGAAAAAATAGCCGATTACCGGCTCTGTTTACATCACATGATCAGCTGAGCTGTCATTGGCTGACAGCGGATCACGTGGTAAGGGGTTGGAATCGACCCCTTACTCCGATCTGTGATAAGCTGAGTCTCATAGACCCGCTGATCACAGAGCTCGCCACGCGTGCCCTGCAGGGGGCGCATAGGCTGCTCGAGCATAGGAGGACTTCTATGGACGCCCTCCCGGCAAAGTAGGTCCGCGCTGTAGCCGTCTTTCGGCTATAGCGTGGACGGGAAGAGGTTAATATATTCTGTTAAATAAATATCCTCTTCTACAAACATGCATCTATCTATACTTTTCTCAATGTATAAGTGCCTAAAAAGTCCTCCTAGGGGTATTTAGTTCTTTTCTAACAATTTTTGGATGTGGCACTACTGAGGATACACTCACCGAGTTCATTCTCAAAGTGGTCCCTGCACTACTTTGGTCGGACTTTGATGCGTCTTGAGGTCCATAGACCTCAGGATTACACAGGCATTGCTTCAAGTCACGTTGGAGTTGCATCAAAGTCCCCCCCCCACCATCATATTCCTCTTTGCTGAATATAGTGCTTCTAAGCACAATGTACATTGATGAATAAATAATTCATTATAAGCATGTCTCCGTAGGAACCAATGGCATAAGCTCCATCAGTAACAACATTCTATAGAATGCTTAGAAAGTTTCCCTTAATTTGCTGCTTCTCGTATATGTCGGCTGCCTTTGTCAGCTTATTTTTTTCCTCCACCTTTACCTATTGTGCGTTGCAGCAGCATGAGAGCACTAATGTGTTCATTTCATTTCTGCTTCTTCTGTGTTTCTGCTCTCCCGGCTTCCTCTTCTACACCTGCTAAAGATTTTACAAATACCCAGCGTCCCGCTGGTTACTGCATTGCAAGTTTTTCTTCTCTCCTTTTTTTTTTAATGTGTCTTTTGTTCATTAAAATCTCAGGAAATACTTCCTCTGAGCTTAAAGGACCAATCTTGACTTGAAGTTTATGCAAGGGTCAAAATGCATTTATTTTAACTGTACAGGCATTAAATATTCATAGTTCCCCTTATTTACCATTAATTCAGTTGTTGAGCTTGACATTTCAGATTGACTGTTGGGGTTTGAGGTCACTTAAAGTGTTACTAAACCCACAACAGTAAAAACAGTCAGTATATGCAATAAAGCAAGCTTGTTATACTCACTGTGGAACCTAAGGGGTTATTCCTCTGCATTGTGTAAAAAAGGCTGTTTGATCCTGTCTTCTATGATCCTCCCCATCTTCCACAGTCTCCAATCCATCTCATGATAGAACAGAGCCCTGAAGGCACTCTGCACATGCTCAGTTTGGTGTGTATTGCTAGAGAGGTTTTTTTTTTTTTTTTACATATGTGTAGCACAGGGCCAATCAGCTCTGTCCAGACAGAGAGTCAGGGGTATTGCAGCCTTATAGAACAGTCAGAAGAGAATGAAAACTCCTCCTACAAGGTTTAAAGTGGTTGTAAACCCAAATGAAAAACAACAAAAAAACCTGCAAGACAAAGGCATAATGAGCTAGCATGCCTCTTATCAGTTTGGTTGCCCTTCTCTGCACTTTCTCTAGTTTCCCGATATCCTTTTTGAGAACTGGTGCCCAAAACTGAACTGCATATTCCAGATGAGGTCTTACTAATGATTTGTACAGGGGCAAAATGGTATGTGTTTATTTTCTATGTAGGTGTTTTCCCAAAAACAATTCTGGTACTTTTTTTCATATCTTTGATTTGGCGGTCACATGATGACCACAAAGCCTCCTCTGAGTTTTATGCCGCGGCTGTTGGGGCTTGTCAGTGTTGTAGGAGGGGCGGGCCGCTAGTGACTAGACATGTACACTGACAAAAAATTTGTTAGTTTTCGTTTCATTCGTTTTTTTTGCTTTTCGGATTTTCAAAATTCGGATTCGGATTTTCAAATTTCTGAATTTCCAAATTTTCGAATTTCTGAATTTTGGATTTCTGAATTTACGCACTTTCGAAATTCTGAATTTTTGAATTTCCGAATTACAAATTTCCGACTTTATGAATTAACGAATTACGAATTTCCGAATTTTCCGAATTCAAAAATCCGGAAATTCAAAAATCTGAAAAAAAGAAAATCAGTAAAATTTGAAATAATAACTAACTATTAAATTATAGGTATTGGAATTTCCTTTCAAATTTGGCTGTTTGTGAACGTAACGAATACAAATTTATCTGAAGTCACAAATTATCCGAAATAATGAATGCCGCATCTAAACAAATGGAATGGAACAAATTAATAATACATAAGAATAATAAAAAGGTTTTATTATTATTATTGTTATTTATTATTATTAGATCATTATGTTCCATTCGTTTAGATACTGATTTTTCTTTTTTTCAGATTTTCAAACTTTTTAATTTAAAAAATTCGCAAATTCGAAATTCTAAAATTTTGGAAATAACGAATTTGTCAAAATTCGTTAAAAAACGGATTCAGAACTAAACAAATTGCACATGTCTACTAGTGACATCTAACACAGCGGGGAATACTTTCTTCCTCTGTTTTTGCGTTCTGGGAGCTTGCCTCTGCGGCGCTCCAGGCTGTAAGCGACATACACAGCGGGGAATTCCTGTGCCTGTGTACATCTTCCATTGTCTGCACCCCTATTGGCTTCAGCTGCATATAACAGGCTGTGATTGGCTGATGGGTCACAGCCTTCCTGCAGCAGCGGCACTGGCCGGGGGGAGTGTCTGCTGACCTAACTCCAGAGACACAGGCTTGCCTTGCTTACATGTGACGTGCCTGTATCTCTAGATAGGTGCAAACTGACCACGCTAACACTGATGTGCTTCTGTGCTTAAGGTGGTCAGTTTTGACATGAAAAATGAGGGGGACTGACAGATCCCCAGTTATTTCTCCCTGAAGCACACATTGTAACACAAGAGGCCACTCTTTCTAGGAAAGACATACCCTGATGGACATAATTGTGCTAAAATAATTTTAAGGGTTACATACGCTTTGAATGACACACAGGTGGACTCTATTTACTAATTAGGTGACATCTGAAGGCAATTGGTTCCACTAGATTTTAGTTAGGGGTATCAGAGTAAAGGGGGCTTAATACAAATGTACCCCAAACTTTTCACATATTTATTTGTAAAAAATGTTGAAAGACATTTATCATTTCCCTTCCATTTCACAATTATGTGCCACTCTATGTTGGTTTATCACATAAAATCGCAATAAAATACATTTACGTTTTTTGGTTGTAACCTGACAAAATGTGGACAATTTCAAGGGGTATGAATACTTTTTCAAGGCACTGTATCTATGTGTAGATGCACACCAAATGTGCCAGGGGCCTGTTATGAGTGAATCCTAAAGGGTTATCATTTCTTGGAGTTCTGTGATTTTTTTAATTCCAACATTCTGTTTTTGTTTGTCCTAATAACACCCCTGATCTGGGCCAGAACGATGGACCCACGAGGGGGAAGAAGATTCTTTAGCAGACGCTGAGCACCTGTCATCGGGATTGATGAATAAAGCTACTTGGCGAGCCGGCCCACTGCCTGTGTTTGTATGCAGCACAATCTCATTAGCAGGCCCTGGCGCGAGCGCCTACCATCCAGATTGCTTGCAGTAGCCAGGCACTTAAAATTCTCCTACATATGAAGGGAAATCAATGGAGAAATACTTAGAGGATTTATTCTGCCTCAGTGATGGCCGGCACATTCACAGCTTCATGTTTTTGATTAATCTTTATTTTTATTTAAAACTGACCTCCAGCCTTCCCTTCAGTCTTGTCCGGTTGTAAAAGTTCCTCTCCTCTACTGAAATTGCTAACTCTGATTTTACTGCACACTGTGAGCTTCTTGCAGTGTGCATTAGAAGCTGCAGCAAGTCAGATACAGCCTGCCTCATTTTCTGGCTAGAGGACATCCAGCATCATCTAGCCCCCTGATACCCAACCTGTGGCCCTTTGGCACTTTGTGTGCAGCCCTCGTGGCTCCTACAGACACCAATCCATGTTTCCTTATTGCCCTGTTAGCAGTCTAGTATCATGACTTTTGAACCAGTCTTCAGCAACTATGTCTTTTATCATGTTTTTAGTCTCTGACCATCTCTTTTATCATGACCACAGTCTCTAACCATATCTTGTATCATGTCCACAGTCTCTAACCATATCTTGTATCATGTCCACAGTCTCTAACCATATCTTGTATCATGTCCACAGTCTCTAACCATCTCTTGTATCCTGTCCACAGTCTCTAACCATCTCTTGTATCATGTCCACAGTCTCTGACCATCATCTGTATGATGCACACAGTCTCAGACAATCTCTTGTATCCTGTCCACAGTCTCTAACCATTTCTTGTATCATGTCCACAGTCTCTAACCATCTCTTGTATCATGTCCACAGTCTCTGACCATCAATTGTATCACGTCCACAGTCTCTGATCATCTCTTGTATCATGTCCACAGACTCTAACCATCTCTTGTATCCTGTCCACAGTCTCTAACCATCTCTTGTATCATGTCCACAGTCTCTAACCATCTCTTGTATCATGCCCACAGTCTCTAACCATCTCTTGTATACTGTCCACAGTCTCTAACCATCTCTTGTATCCTGTCCGGAGTCTCTAACCATCTCTTGTATCATGTTCACAGCCTCTGACCAATGCTTGTATCAAGCCTACATTCTCTAACCATCTCTTGTATGATGCAAGCAGTCTCTGACCATCTCTTGTATTATGTCCACAGTCTCTAACCATCTCGTGTATGATGCACACAGTCTCTGATCATCTCTTGTATCATGTTCAGTCTCTGGGCATCTCTTTTATTACTGTATGTTTACAGTCTCTGGGCATCTCTTGTATAATGCCTACAGTCTCTGACCATCTCCTGTATGATGCACACAGTGTCTGACCATCTATTGCAACATGTTCAGTCTCTGACCATCTCTTTTATCATGACCACAGTCTCTAACCATCTCTTGTATCATGCACACAGTCTCTAACCATCTCTTGTATAATGTCCACAGTCTCTAACCATCTCTTGTATCATGTCCACAGATCTCTAACCATCTCTTGTATCATGTCCACAGTCTCTAACCATCTCTTGTATCATGTCCACAGTCTCTAACCATATCTTGTATCATGTCTACATTCTCTAACCATCACTTGTATCCTGTCCACAGTCTCTAGCCATCTCTTGTATCCTGTCCACAGTCTCTAATCATCTCTTGTATCATGACCACAGTGTCTAACCATATCTTGTATCATGTCCACATTCTCTAACCATCACTTGTATCCTGTCCACAGTCTCTAACCATCTCTTGTATCCTGTCCACAGTCTCTAACCATCTCTTGTATCATGTCTTTAGTCTCTGACCATCTCTTTTATCATGACCACAGTCTCTGACCATCATCTGTATTATGTCCACAGTCTCTAACCATCTCTTGTATCCTCTCCACAGTCTCTAACCATCTTTTGTATCATATCTTTAGTCTCTGATGATCTCTTTTATAATGTACACAGTCTCTGGCCATCATCAGTATGATGCACACAGTCTCTAACCATCTCTTGTATCATGTTCACAGTCTCTAACCATCTCTTGTATCATGTTCACAGCCTCTGACCAATGCTTGTATCAAGCCTACAGTCTCTAACCATCTCTTGTATGATGCAAGCAGTCTCTGACCATCTCTTGTATTATGTCCACAGTCTCTAACCATCTCGTGTATGATGCACACAGTCTCTGACCATCTCTTGTATCATGTTCACAGTCTCTGGGCATCTCTTTTATTACTGTATGTTCACAGTCTCTGGGCATCTCTTGTATAATGCCCACAGTCTCTGACCATCTCCTGTATGATGCACACAGTGTCTGACCATCTATTGCAACATGTTCAGTCTCTGACCATCTCCTGTATTTTTTACACAGTCTGATCATCTTTTGTATCATTTCCACAGTCTCTGATCATCTTTTGTATCATGCCCACAATCTCTAACCATCTCTTGTATCATGCCCAGTGTCTCTGATCATCTCTTGTAACATGTCCACAGTTTTTAACCATCTCTTGTATCATGTCCACAGTCTCTGACCATGTCTGATATCATGCCCAGAGTCTCTGGTCATATCTTGTATCATGCCCACAGTCTCTAACCGTCTCTTGTATTATGTCCATAGTCTCTGACCATGTCTGATATCATATTATAAAAAACCCAACCAAAGCAGAGTCCTGGGAGTGGAAATACCCACTTAGTGCCACACTACTCATTAAGAGAAGTGCATCCAAAAAGCCATCGTATATGAAAAAAAAAACCCACCAGGATAGAGTACCTCAGAGGCTACCGTAGCAATATCACCGCTTTTTATATAAGCATGTCTGATATCATGTCCGCAGTCTCTGGTCATATCTTGTATCATGTCCGCAGTCTTTGATCATCTCTTGCATCATGCCCATGGCCTTTGACTATATCCTGTTGTGTGTCTGCTGTCTCTCATACGGAATATTCACTTCATTTTATGTGTGGCCCTTTGGTGATGTTGGGGGCCATACTTGAGTCCCCTCATATAAAGAAAGTTGACCAACATTGATCTAATTATCCCTTCCTCCCTTGAAAATCATCCCTGGGAAGTTAATTGCTTGTTTAGCCCTAGGGGACTTGTTAAAGTAGATTTACTTACCTGATCCTTCGCTTCTCCTCGCTGCTAGGCCAGTCCCCGCAGCATCTTCCCTGTGCTGCGGTCGTTTAAGGCCCTGACATCATCAAGGATGTGGGAATGCCAAGGGACCATCCACTGCAGGAGCATGGGGGGAGCGCCATCTGCTGGTGGTGGAGGATCAGGTAAGTAAAAAGTTTTTCCTGACCCCTAGACTAGAGGTCTCCAAACTTTCTAAACAAAGGGCCAGTGGGAGGAATAGTGCCCTGTTGTTGGAGTCAGTGGGAGAACTAGTGCCCCATCGTTGGAGTCAGTGGGAGGAATGGTGCCCTATCGTTGGAGTCACTGGGAGGAATAGTGCCCCATCATTGGATTCAGTGGAGGGGACTAGTGCCCAATCGTTGGTGTCAGAGGGAGGAATGGTGCCCCATCGTTGGAGTCACTGGGAGGAATAGTGCCCCATCTTTGGAGTCACTGGGATGACTAGTGCACCATTGTTGGAGTCAGTGGGAGCAACAGTATTCCATCATTGGTGTCAGTTTGAGGAATAGTGCCCCATCGTTGGTGTCAGTGGGAGTAATAGTGCACCATCATTGGTATCAGTGTCCCCAGTATCACCCCAAGACCACCCAGAATTCTAAGTCTATAAAGTAGTTGATGGTTTGGGGATGAATGGATTTCCAGATGAAGCTCAAAACCTGTTTTTGCAAGGGTCTCCAAATTTTCTAAGCAAAGAGCCAGCTTACTGTCCTACAGGCTTTAGAGGGGCCATACTGTGGCCAGTGGGAGTAAATAATGCCCCATTGTTGGTATCAGTGGGAGGAATAGTGCCCCATCGTTGGTGTCAGTGGGAGTAATAGTGCACCATCATTGGTGTCGGTGGGACGAATAGTGCCCAGCCATTGGTATCAGTGGGAGGAATAGTGTCCCATCATTGGTGGCGGTGGGAGTAATAGTGCACCATCGTTGGTATCAGTGGGACGAATAGTGCCCAGCCATTGGTATCAGTGGGAGGAATAGTGCCCCATCGTTGGTGTCAGTGGGAGTAATAGTGCACCATCGTTGGTATCAGTGGGACGAATAGTGCCCAGCCATTGGTATCAGTGGGAGGAATAGTGTCCCATCATTGGTGGCGGTGGGAGGAATAGTGTGCCATAGTTGGTTTCAGTTTAGGACTAGTCCCCCATTGTTTGCATCAGTGACAGGAACAATGCCCCACTGTTGCTGACGGGGGGGGGGGGATAATGTCCCAATGGCCGGATAAATGCAAGCACACAGATTGGACACCACCGCTCTAGACTAAACAAGCAACTAACCCCTCTAGTATGGGCACGGCCCCACTGGAGGGGATCATGTTTGTGTTTTCTTGGAGTTGTGCTTTAAATACGGATCACTTGATGTATGGCATTAGAGAGCAACAGATGGGAAGTCGGCGCTTCTGTTACCAGTGAGGATCTCCTAGCAACACCAGGCTATACCGCATGAGCAGCAATATATTGTACAAGGCAGAGGAAATTCTTCATAAGTGTTATTGAGGACTAGACATCGCCTGTCCAAATTAATATTACAGTAATAAAGTGATGCAGATGAGCAGATTTTTAATTATTCCTATGGATGGACTCTGTAGTTCCTTATACGTTTTATACTTAACCCCTTAATAATAAACCCAAAACCAAAAATATAATAATAATAATTATAACAATAATACTATACCTTATTTCATCTTACCAATCATTAGGAGTGGTGTTTTCATTTGTTTTTGTTTTTGTTTTTTTCAGGCTTTTGTTTCCCATTGCGTTTTCCTGGTGATCTGGCCAGTAACACACCTCCTATAGTAAAGTGCCCCCACTCTGGATGAAGGAGCACAGGGGTGCATCTTTGGAAAACAGCTTTGTCAGTTTGGGGGGGGGGTTAAATGGGATTGGCAGATTTCAATAACACATTGTTAGTGAAATCATGGAACAGTGTTGTCACCTTGTGAACTGTTTCGTTTTCAATAATCATGCAGTTTAAGGGTTAATTCACATGGGGCGCCGAAGTGCGTGCCCCATGCAGGTCCTTGTTTCCCTGACATGGCACGGGGATGCACAGGCGTTGTGTGAATGCCCGTATCAGCAGTCTATAGAAGTCTATTGGGAAAAGCGGCTGCATGGACATAGCCGCTGTGTCCCAATATGACATGTGTGGGTGCAGGTCCCTAAACTCACCCTGTGTGCATTCATACCACACCCGCACACACCTGCATGTCATATTGGGACCAAGCAGGTTTGATTGTGCAGTCGCGCGTCTCGAGAAACAGTCAAGTACCCCTTGTAAATGTGATTGTAAAGTCTGGTTTTAAAAATAAAAATAACAAACATGTTATGCTTACCTGCTCTATGCAGTTGCTTTTGCACATAGCAACCCGGATCCTCCTCTTCTCGGGTCCCTCTATGCTGCTCCTGGCCCCTCCCTCTTCATGAGTGCCCCCACAGCAAGCAGCTTGCTATGGGGGCACCCGAACCAAGCTGCAGCTCCCTGTGTCCATCCAGACATGGAGCTGCCGATCGGCCCCACCCCCTCTCTCCCCTGATTGGCTCACTGACTTTGATTGACAGCCGCGGGAGCCAATGGCGCCACTGTGTCTCAGCCAATCAGGAGGCAAAGTCCCGGACGGCCAAGGGATTCGTGGACATCGCTGGACTCAGAGGGACCTCAGGTAAGTGTTAGGGGGGCTGCTATACACAGAAGGCTTTTTATCTTAAAGCGGAGGTCCGCCCACCCCTGCAAAAATGAAAAGCCAGCAGCTACACTACTACTACACTACATACTGCAGCTGCTGACTTTTAATAATAGGACACTTACCTGTCCAGGAGTCCAGAGATGTCGGCACCTCAGCTGATGTTTCCATCAGCTGGCGGGTGCTGCTGCCGCCAGTGCCGGTAAGGGACCCCAGCAGTTAAGCATTAAGGCTTCACAGCCTGGTCCCTATTGCGCATGTGTGAGGAACTGCTGCACTCTCCTACTGGCCCAGTGGCGGGGGAAGGAGGAGGATGGAGCCAAGCTGCTGACGTAATTTGCCACGGCCCGGTCTCCCGGAAGTGGGGGCAGAGTACCTGCCAAAAACAGGTATCCACACCCCCCTCCCCCTGAAAGGTGCTAAATGTGGCTCCGGAGGAGACAAATGGGTGGAACTCTGCTTTAATGCAAAGAGCGGCAAGGATGTGGAATTCCCTTCCACAGGCGGTGGTCTCAGCGGGGAGCATCGATAGTTTCAGGTAACTATTAGATAAGCACCTGAACAACCGCAACATACAGGGATATACAATGTAATACTGACATATAATCACACACATAGGTTGGACTTGATGGACTTGTGTCTTTTCTTAACCTCACCTACTATGTAACTATGTAGAGCATTAGGATAAAATACCTTCTGCCTTTACAACTCCTTTAAATGGACTTTACCCCTTGCCTCCCAAACCAATTATGACACTTCTCTCCTACATGTAAAAGTCATAATTTTTTTGCTAAAAAATTACTCAGAACCCCCAAACATTAGAAAAAAAAAAAAAGGATAGTGATTTTTTTGCATAATGTGAAAGATGATGTTATGCCGAGTAAATAGATACCTAACATGTCACGCTTTAAAATTGCACACACTCATGGAATGGTGCCAAACTTCGGTACTTAAAAATCTCCATAGGTGATGCTTTGAAATTTTTTACAGGTTACCTGTTTAGAGTTACAGAGAAGGTGTTGGGATCGAATTATTTCTCTCGCTGTAATGTTCGCTGCGATACCTCACATGTGTGGTTTGAACGCCGTTTACATATGCGGGCGCGACTTATGTATGCAATCGCTTCTCCGTGTGGGGATGGGGGCACTTTACTTTTTTTTTTTTTATTATTGTTTATTTTACATTTATTTTTATATTTTGACACTTTCCCTTTACATTTTTTTTAATCACTTTTATTCCTATTACAAGGAATGTAAATATCTCTTGTAATAGGATTAGGGCATGACAGGCCCTCTTTAGACTCCATTCACACAGGGGCAACTTTGGATCCGACTTCAAGTCGCCTCAAGTCGCGCTACATGAAAAAATCAATGTAAGTGAATAATTCAGTCTTAATGCACACTACTGCAGTCGCTCCGACTTCAAAAAAGGTTCCTGTACTACTTCAATCCGACTTCTAGGCGACTCGTACCCACTGATTTCAATGGAAGTCTCCTCCAAATCGGATCCCTGTTCATAATGAGGCAACTTTGCAGGGAAAAGAAAAGAATTTACCCAGGAAGAGTGACGGCGATATGCCAGCGCCTAGCTGGCTCGCTCATCGGGAAAGGAAAAATGTATTTTTTTCCTTTCCCGATAAGCGACAAGCAATACTGACATGTGTTTGGTATGAATCATGAGGGGGAACTCCACGCCAAATTTTAAATAAAAAAACGGCATGGGTTCCCTTCCATGAGCATACCAGGCCCTTAGGTCTGGTATGGATTTTAAGGGGAACCCCCTATGCTGAAATAACAGCGTGGGGGTCCCCCTAAAATCCATACCAGACCCTTATCCGAGCACGCAGCCCGGACGGTCAGGAAAGGGAGTGGAGACGAGTGAGCGCCCCCCCCCACCTGAACCGTACCAGGCTGCATGCCCTCAACATGAGAGGGGTGGGTGCTTTGGGATCTGGGTGCCCTGCGGCCCCCCCACCCCAAAGCCCCTTGTCCCCATGTTGATGAGGACAAGGGCCTCTTCCCGACAACCCTGGCCGTTGGTTGTCGAGGTCTGCGGGCAGGGGGCTTATTGGAATCCGGGAGCCCTCTTTAATAAGGTGGCCCATAGATCCCAGCCCCCCACCCTATGTGAATGAGCATGGGGTACATCGTACCCCTACCCATTCACCTGGAGGGGAAAAAAGTGTCAATAATAAAAACACTACACAGGTTTTTAAAGTAATTTATTAGGCAGCTCCGGGGGTCTTCTTCCGACTTCGGGTGTCTCTTCTGACTTCTCCGCTCTCCCGGTGTCCGGTTCTTCTCCCGCTCTCCGGTTCTTCTGCCGGGCTCCTCCACTATCTTCTGCTCTTTTACTGCTCTTTTGCTAGCGGTGGTCCGGTCTTCTTCTTCTTCCCTCTTCTCTTCCCTCTTCTCTTCTTCCAATGCTTCCGATGCTGACATCACCCGGTGACCATGCCCCATGCCTATATAAGTCGTTGCGCACCGCGTACATGGCATTACAGCGGGAGAGAGCGTCTTGTCAACATCGGAAGAAGAGAAGAGGGAAGACGACGACAGAGAAGACCGGGCTACCGCTAGCAAAAGAGCGGCAAAAGAGCAGAAGATAGCAGAGGAGCCCAGCAGAAGAACCGGAGAGCGGGAGAAGAACCGGAGAGCGGGAGAAGAACCGGACACCGGGAGAAGAGGCCTGAGAGAGCGGAGAAGAGGCCGGAGAGAGGGGAGAAGTCAGAAGAGACTCCCGAAGTCGGAAGAAGACCCCTGGAGCTGCCTAATAAATTACTTTAAAAACCTGTGTAGTGTGTTTTTTTAGTGACACTTCTTTTCCCCCCAGGTGAATGGGTAGGGTGGGGGGCCGGGATCTGGGGGCCCCCTTATTAAAGGGGGCTCCCGGATTCCTATAAGCCCCCCGCCCGCAGACCCCAACAACAAATGGCCAGGGTTGTCGGGAAGAGGCTCTTGTCCTCATCAACATGGGGACAAGGTGCTTTAGGATGGGGGGGCCGCAGGGTGCCCCCCTTCACCAAAACACCCACCCCCCATGTTGAGGGCATGCGGCCTGGTACAGTTCAGGAGGGAGGGAGCGCTCGCTCGTCCCCACCCCCTTTCCTGACCAGCCAGGCTGCATGCTCGGATAAGGGTCTGGTATGGATTTTGGGGGGGACCCCCACGCCGTTTTTTTGGCATAGTGGGTTCCCTTAACATCCATACCAGACCTAAGAGCCTGGTATGTTCAGTTCCCTGTCCCGGAGGCAACTTCAAGTCGCGCTGTGATTCATACTCAAGTCACGTCCAAGTTGTCTCCCAAAGTCGCGCTGGAAGTCATGTTGCCCCTGTGTGAATGGGCTCTCACAGTGAGATCTGAGGGCTATAAGTCCCCAGATCTCGCCTCTAGGCTGGAAAGCCTAAAATAAAAAGAAATAGAAAAAAAAATGATCTCGACCTCCCAGCCGAGGCAACGGCAGTGTTTACAACTGCTGGGGCCGGATGTGCAGGGAATCGTTGGCAGAAAAAGAAGATATCAGAATGATGCCTGCAGCTGCACCCATCATTCAGATATCCCCACTCAAAGTCTACAACATCATATGATTGGGGGGAAGCGGTTAAAGTATAATTTAAGGCAAAACTTTTTTTTCAGATTTGAGAAGAGATGGATTAGAACCCCTGTCAGTTTTTATTGCTGTCTGTCTGTTTATCCTTATCATTAAAAGTGAAAGTAAAAGAAAATTCCAAATTTTGGGTTGTCTCCAGAAAAGTAATAAAGGGGAAACCTTCCAATGGGGACACTAGTTCTGATGACCTGGGGGTCCCCAAGGATTACTCTTAAAGTGATTGTAAACGATCACCTTGTAAAACAACCCATTCCGTTTAAAATAGAAATGAAAGGCAAAACATTTTTTGTATAGATATAAAAATACATTATAAATACATTTTTCCCTTTTTTTAATAAGTGATCACATTCTCTCTGTTCTCGGCTGCATGAGAGCTGGGGGGAAGAGAAGCAGCAGCACACTGAGCTTCCCAGTGAATGGCTGTGCAGCAGGGGCGTGTCAGGACAAGTTTGATCATTGGAGGAGAGCAGGCTGATTTCCCAGCATAGCTAGAGAACTGACCACGTTGTGTTCTCCTGCTTAGTGTGGTCAGTTTTTAATAAGAAAGCAGAGGGACTGGCAGGAACACCAGGGATTTCACATAAAGGAAGCAATACAAAGAGAACAGGAGACCATCCTCATACAAGTACATGGTACAGCAGGCAACTATAAACAAAATGAATTGTAGGGGTAGTAAACACTTTCATTTGCAGGGATTTCTTCTCACTTCCTGTTTGGCTATGGGACAGGAAGTCAAGGGAAATCTCTGCAATGGGACAAAGATGGCAAAAATAAACATTACAGGGGTTATAACTCTCTCTTACTTGCCCCCTTAATGACCAGGCCATTTTTTGTGATACCGCACAACAATGCTTTAACTGACAATTGCGCGGTCATGCAATGTTGTACCCAAACAAAATGTATGTCCTTTCTTTCCCACAAATAGAGCTTTCTTTTGGTGGTATTTGATACCCACTGCGTTTTGTTTTTTTCGCTATAAACAAAAAAAGACCGATAATTTTGAAAAAAAAACAATATTTTTTACTTTTTGCTATAATAAATATCCCAAAAAAAAAAATGTCTTCATCAGTTTAGGCCGATATGTATTCTTCTACATATTTTTGGTAAAAAAATTGCAATAAGCGTATATTGATTGGTTTGCACAAAAGTTATAGCGTCTACAAAATAGGGGATAGATTTATGGCATTTGTAATTATTATTATATTTTTTACTAGTAATGACGGTGATCTGCGATTTTTATCGGGACTTTGAAATTGCGGTGGACAGATAGGACACTTTTGACGCTTTCTTGGGACCATTAACCCTCCCATTTTTGGGGGGGTAATTCTCCTTTAAGGGGGTGTGGCAGGGGGCGTGTCCAATGCCTACATATATTTGCTAGTAGGTGTCCCTCATTCCCATCTCAAAATGTTGGGAGGTATGTATCAGCTCCCTCCCCCCCCCCCCCCGCCGTGCAGCGGGCCTGTGCCTGCTATAGCTGTTAAAGGGACCGACGTACAGCTACGGCAATTTGCGGGAACAAGCCGACCTGCCGCCGTATAATGATGGTGGCTGGTCGGCAAGCCGGTAAAGCGGAGCTCCACCCAAACGGGGAAGCTCCACTTGTTCGCACTCCCCCCCCCTCACTGCCACTTTTTTTTGGGGGGGGGGAGTGGGTACCTGGTTTTGACAGGTACCCGCTCCCACTTCTGGGTGAGATCGCTGCACAGCGATCTACGACATTTCCAGCCCCTCCTCCTCCCCCCCCCCCATGTTGCTTTCTGGGACACACAGAGGCCCCATCACATCCTCAACACCTGCAGACCTCATTTTACCGGATCCATCGCAGATCTCTTTTTTTGGGGGGGTCAGTAAATCCTGCCTTTAGTATGAAAAGTGACTGTTACTTTTATTCTTTGGTCTGTAAATGTGGAGAAAAATAAAAAAATAACGGCATGTGATATTGTAAAAAAAGAATTCATATACTAATCATTACAGATATTCTCCATCTGCAGATATAATGTTTTTCGCTGTAGCGGTCCTTTGCGGTCTCAAGTTGAGATCCCCTTAAATCCTTCATTTATTAAAAAGAAGACGGGCAGAGCCGACTCCCCAATCTCTCGGCGGCACTAGGAGCGCACTTCCCAGCCTCGCCTTGATCTCACATATATACAGTACAGCTGCTCTATGCAAACATGTCGGATTGAAGAGTTCTGAAGATGTAGGAGGAAAAAAAAAAAAAAGGCGAAGAATGAATCATACAATAAAAACGTTGGCGCATTCCGCCAGTGAATAAGAACCTGATCTATTTCCGTGGAGCCATTTTCTGTTTTATGGTATTATTTTAGACACCAATCAAAGCCTCATTGTCAGAATCCAAGAAGAAGTGATCCCCGGAGTCCCAGATGAAATCTGAGCTCTATTTGTATGATAAGCAGCGTCTGATGGGGTGCACGGTGCTCTACATCATTGTCAAGGTACATTTGTACAGAGAATAAGCCGAGGTTCAAGTGCTGCTGCGCAATTACATGTTGTTACATTTTTTGTAGTGCATCTTTGCATGTTTTTACGTGCATTTGTATGCTTTTTCTTGCTTCATTCATTTTATTTTTTTCTGTTTGAATGTTTTTTTTTTTTATCTTTTACATAGATTGTTAACCATACCTCCCAACTTTTTGAGATGGGAATGAGAGGCACCTATCAGCAAAAGTATGCAGACACACCCCCTGCCACGCCCCCTTAAAGGAGAATTGTACAAAACAAACAAGATTGTTTAAACCCACAAGTGCTTTTTTTACCACTAATATTCCTTTATATTGGCTTTTGGAATTTACAAATGCAGCGATTTAGAAATCAGATGAAAGGTTTAGTGCTGGAAAACACTTTTTGATAGATAAAAATTGCATTTTATGTACAATATATGGATCAGACCAAAATGAGGGACAAATGAGGAATGAGGGACATTGCTCCGAATCAGGGACAGTCTCTCGAAATCAGGGACAGTTGGGAGCTATGTTGTTAACCACTTAAAGTGGAATTCCAGCCACTTTTACAACTCTTCAGCATTCCTCACTAAACTGTGCACTGTAAACAAATTGGATATTTTTAATTTTTTTTCTCAGCACCTACTGTATATCTGCTGTATTCATTTTTCACTTCCTCCTCCCTGGCCGCGGCCCATCGCATCATTTCCTGTTTGCAATGCCTTCTGGGAAGGGGAAGCAACTTCCTCTGACACTGCCGTTGCTATGGAAACTGACCTGAAACCTATTACACTGCTTGTGCTGCACTGAGCATGTGCGAGATCTGCAAGGATGAGATCCAGGTAGAAATACAGTCTGGCTTCAGATGCCCAGACTTAAGATGGCCATGGCTTGCTGTAAGTTTATAAAATAACAAACTACTGCTATAAACTAACAAAACAGACCTTAGTTTAGAGACTAACTTTACTAGAATACATTAAGCTTGCGTATTATAGGGGTATTTTTATTTAAAAATTATAATTTCGGCCGGAACACCACTTTAAGGACCAAGCCTCTTTTTTAAATGCGTTGTTTACAAGTTAAAAACAGTTTTTCCCCCCCTCACCTTCCAGGACAGCTACTTGAGAGATGATTGGCTCCGCCCTCTACAGGAAACACAAATCAGATACAATTTAAAAGGCCCCTCCCTTTCCTCTGTCCCTCGGTTGTTTTGTGTTTCCAGACCCCCCAGGAGCACCGACACGTTTTTTGTTTATTATTAATTAATCGGACATTTTTTACGCTATTTTGGGACCATTGTCATTTATACAGCGATCGGTGCTATAAAAATGCAGGGGGCGGTGAAGGGGTTAAGTGTGTCCTAGGGAGTGATTCTAACTCTTAGGGGGCGTGGCTTACTGTGACCCGTCACTGATCGCTGCTCCCGATGAGAGGGAGCAGACGATCAGTGTTGTGTCACTAGGCAGAACAGGGAGATGCCTTGTTTACAAAGGCATCCCCCCGTTCTGAGACCCGATTGCGGGACACCGGAGGACATTGAGTCCGCAGGTCCCGCGGGCAGGGTCACGGAGACCGCAGCGGGCAAAAAGGTATATATACGTTGCTTTGCCTGCCCGTGCCATTCTGCCAATGTAAATGTGCGTGAGGCAGTCGGCAAGCGGTTAACATAACTGTCCCCTACAGGGGACCCGGTACTCAACAATATTTCTAGGCGAGTCTGGGTTAACCAAAAAGAAGGAAAGCGAGAAGATCGTGGAAGCCAGAGGTAAGCATGAGATAAAGCTATGGTAGAAGAGAAGAGGAGACAGAAGAGGGAAAGGTGGGTCCATCCGGGAATCCGTGGTCGGCTGTCTGAGTGGATAGCCATATGTCTCGGGGGGGCCTGTAGGTAAGTGAGCCAGGGGGACCATATTTTCTTAAAAAGGGGTTGTTTGTCCATTCATTTTAGTTTTTTTGTAGGAGGAAGAGACTGATTGAGGGACTGATTCTATGCATTAACCACTTCAGCCCCGGAAAATTTGGCTGCTGAATGACCGGGCCATTTTCTGCGATTCGGCACTGCGACGCTTTAACTGACAATTGCGCAGTTGTGCGACGCTGCACCCAAAAATTGACGTCCTTTTTTCCCATATATAGAGCTTTCTTTTGGCGGTATTTGATCGCCTCTGCGTTTTGTTTTTTTTTGCACTATGAACAAAAAAGAGCGACAATTTTAAAACAAAAAACGCATTATTTTTTACTTTTTGCTATAATAAATATCCCCATTTTGTTTTAAAAAAAGCAAATTTTTTCTCAGTTTAGGATATGTATTCTTCTACATATTTTTGTTAAAAAAAAAATCGCAATAAGCGTATATTGGTTGGTTTGTGCAAAAGTTATAGCGTCTACAAAATAGGGGATAGATTTATAGCATTTTTATTATTTTTATTTTTTTTACTAGTAATGGCAGCGATCTGCGATTTTTATCGGGACTGCGACATTATAGCGGACACATCGGCCATTTTTGGGACCATTGGCATTAATACAGTGATCAGTGCTATAAAAATGCATTGATTACTGTAAAAATGTCACTGGCAGGGAAGGGGTTAAGACTAGGGGGCGATCAAGGGGTTAACTATGTTCCCTGCTACGTGTTTCTAACTGTAGGGGGAGGGGACTGACTAGAGGAAGTGACAGATCGTGGTTTCTAGCTAATAGGAACACACGATCTGTCACTCCTCTCAGAATAGAACAGGGACCTGTTCTGTCTCTCCTGCTCACGATCGCTCGTGGTCGGCAGTCATCGCGACCATCGGCCACGAGTATTGGCACCCCCCCTGTCTTGCAGCATGCGCGCGCGTGCCTGCTATCCCGCGAGCCGACGTATAGCTACGACGGTACGTGGGATCGTGCCGACCTGCCGCAGTAAAATGACGGCGGCTGGTCAGCAAGCGGGTAAGGTGAAAAACCTTTTGTGGGTGCAGCTGCCCCCCCCCCAGAAGTCCCCCTTATACTTACCTGAAACCCGATCTTTCCAGTGGCGAGAACGAGCCCAGCAGCTCTCGGGTTCATTGGATAGATGGATAGCAGCAGAAGCCTTTGGCTCCCACTTCTGTCAATCAAATCCAGTGACACGGGAGACGGGGGGTGGGGCCAAGTGCTGCTGTCGGTGTCAGTGGACGCAGCAGCCAGACTCGGGAGCGCCCCCCACACGAGTGCCCCCCCATGGAAAGAAGCTCTCTGTGGGGGCACTCGATGAAGAGGAGGGCTGCCGGGGGACCCCGGAGAAGGAGGATCGGGGCCACTCTGTGCAAAACCGTTGCACAGAGCACGTAAGTAAAGGCATGTTTGTTATTTAAAAGAAAAAAAAAAAAAAAACCTTTACAATCACTTTAAGCACAAAATCCTGCCAAATATGCACCGAAAATGTGGCAAAAACTCATGTACATGCATTTTTCATGTGCTCCCATTGAGGTCTATGGAGCCAAAAACGCACCAAAAGAAGCACCGGCACCTTTTCAGAAATCACAATGCACCATGTGAACAGGCATGCAGGCAGGTGCACTCTACTTTCTCTACTGTAGGTGGCGCTCTTCCGCAGCTGCGCTGCACTCCAAACTTTCTAAGCAAGGGGCCAATTTACTATCCTTCAGGCTTTATGGGGGCTGGACTGAAGCAATTGGGAGGAGAAAATGACCCAGCATCAGTGCCCCATCATTGGTTTTTAGTAGGAGGAATAGTGCCCCATTGATGGTGTCAGTAGGGGGAATGAATACAGGTGTGTAAGCGCTTCCACTTGCTCACATCCCAATAGGGGGAATGGTGCCCCACCACTGGTGTCATTTGGTGGAATAGTGCCCAAGGGCCAGATAAAGGCAAGCAAAGGGCCACATCTCCAGTTTGGAGACTGCTGTTCTATGGTTTCCTGGGTCACTGGGGGAAGCATCCAATTGGAGGTTATTGCCTCATGTTTCTCTGGCAGCCATCTTGGGTCAGGCAAAGTCTATTTAAAGCGGAGCTCCACCCAAAAGGAGAAGATTTGCTTGTAACCTCCCCCCCCCCCACCGCTGCCATAGTTGGCACCTTTTGGAGGCCAGGAAATGGGTACCTGTTTTTTGACAGGTACTCGTCCCCACTTCCAAGATATCTCCCTGCAGAATTTCGGCCCCCCTCCTCCTTCCACCCCTGCCAGGCCAATCAGAAATCGCAGCGTGCATGCGCAATAAGGACCCCGCTGTGAAGCCGCAAGGCTCCACTGCCTGTTTCCCTTACAAGGCATGGCGGCGGGCAGCACCCGAAAGCCGATTGAAAAATCAGCTGGGGTGCCGACAGGACCTGAACAGGTAAGCGTCCTAATATTAAAAGTCAGCAGCTACAGTACAGACTCTACAGACGCTGTCATTTCGGCTGCATTCTCCTCTCTACACTCTGTTGAAACCGCGAGTGTTCCCGGTTGGGCTGTCTCTGCATTATCTCAATACAAGTTCTTCCATTGCACCGGGACTGAGTGTATTATTCCGCCACACCTCGCTGCACCCCACTTACAGGCATAATATAGAATGATCAGGGGAATCCAATACAGCACTGCAAACCGTTTTCTGGCACTATGGTTCTTAACTAGTTCCCTACCACCGTATAGTAAAATGACGGAGGCAGGAACCCTTCCTCCCTCCCTCCGGGCGGGCGTCATATGACGTCCTTGGCTTCCCAGCATTGTGGAGAGCGTGCCACATCACTGGGGACCCGATGCGCGTGCCCAG